>CM063261.1:8094123-8366623 GCA_032158295.1 Pycnopodia helianthoides
AGTCAGGCAGATTGGGCATTCAATGTGTACATGTCTAATCTTGCAAGTGGTCTCAGCGGGTAGTGCAGCTTCGGCCATCTTGATGAGAATGGGCGGCTGTTACCTGAAGTAAAACGAATGCCATGTTCGTTATTTCATGCAATCAGTGAGTGCAACAATGAATGGAGACTTTTAGACGCTAGGTGGCAGCACAGTTATCAGGTAAACTCGTCTGCACTCGAAGAAAAGTGTACATGTCCAGGATTTCGTAAACAATAGACTTATACCTTAAATACCACTTGCATTTAAACGAATTGTGACATTTATATGCTCTATTTTCGGCCATAAATACTACAGTTGAAAATTAATCTCTTCATTTTGTTTCCCTTATACCTGAAACGAAGATTTATTTTAATGGACAATCACAATATTTAGCATCCATCCTCTGACCCGAGTCAGCGTGGTTTGTTTTTCCGGGTCAAACAGACCAGCTATTATGTAACTGTGTGTCTGAGGTCGATTTGGGGATGTTGATTCGAAAATTCGTCTCACTGACCTTAAAATGGCTGCTTTTAGCCCACACGGACTCGGGACTTAAATAATAAACACTGATTAACCAGTAATTTTGAAATTGATACTTTGGTATAATTCCATATTCCACTGTACGAGACCCTAACCATCCACTTCATGCCTCAGTGATCTTCAATGATTCGGGAAGAGTTCGCCACCACGTATCAATACAACTCGTTTTCGAAGCAAATTGAATGACCTAATACTAGTAATCTTTGTAAATCCAAGTACAAAAGGTGATAAGCCTATGGCATGGTTTTTAAAGCTGTATACGTTTGAAAGCAAATGTTATTGTTTTGCTGACGTCTTTACTGGCTAGTCCAGTTTAAAAAATATTTTTATATTTAGTTTTAGCATTTCAGTATTTATGCTAAGTTTTTATTATAATTTTCATTTGGGGCATTTTGAAATCTTCTGGATGTAAACGTTTTTAACGTTATGTATATGTACAAGTATTGTAAATGTTATTTTAAACGTAAGTATAGGTCTTGTTTGTAATTTTTAGACGCTTGACATTTTTGCACACTGCGGCACAAAAAATGTATTGTTGTATTAAATCAATGTGACCAACAAATAAATAAATAAATAAATAAATAAATAAATGAATAAATGAATGAACGAACGAACGAATGACTTCTTACTATCAGTAATTGGGTTTCCTAAAACCACACAAACTTCTAAAACATAAATTTGTTGTTTCCCATAGCTTTCACAACTTGTCAGATCGGGTTTCATTACAAGAACGTGTACTTCTCAATACTGGTTTGTGTGAACCGAATCGTGATCATAATAATATTCACAATGTCACACCTGCCAGTTGGTAGGCCTACACGTCTAATTGGTCATTGCATTAAGACAATATGAACTATAGTGCAACAAGACCTACCTGAAGCTGTAGATGTACTTTGACTATAAAGATGGCCAGCAACAGTTATAATGGATTCTGTACAACAAACAACATTCAAAACGTACAAAAACAGTGCACCTCTTCGCCACTTCCGCATGTGATTGTACAGTAGGTCTAGTACAACAAGAATGATCGGCTAAAATCCAGTGCGCACGCGCAATGGTAACAGTTTCACACAACTGGAAAAACCCACATGTATTAATAATAGAGTTCAACGGTTCAAGGGTTGGTGCTGCATTCTACGGTGGCCTGTTGCTACCATTGCGATAGTGCGCGCTGCGTAATGATTTCCCTTTTCAATCACATTTCGCAGATGTGCTTGTGGAACTTGATGTATTCAGTCTTTTACATGTTGACCCAAACATTCAACCTTAACATTGAATGTCCGGCTGGTTGTGTGTTACTGGAGTTCAGTTATCTAGGTTCCGAAATGAACATTGACAAGACGAATCGACTTTCAAACTTCATGAAGCACGCTAATTGGGGCAGCTTACCCTTTTAGTTTTGTTTCCCTTACCCCTTCCCCAAATATCCCACACAGGTTGAACAAATAAATACGTTTTAAACCATTTTTTTGATAAATTAGGACATTGTTGACTCGGTACGGACTCAGTGAGTATGTTCCTTAAAAGCACATACTTCATCTGAGTGATTTTGTTTTGTTGTTTTTGTCTTCTTCTTTTTGGCTAGACGGATTTCAAACGATCCCACATTGCCCTAAAAAATATTTGTTACAAAAGTAGTTATGCTGTTCATATATTCGCCACCCTTACGTAGACAGGTCGCAGTACAAATATAAATTATATAGTGTCATGGACTGGTCTCATTTATTGAAAGATAACTACATGCAATTCGTCGAGTCAATTGTTATATTATTATGTTCATTAGTATTAAAAAAAAAAAATCTTTATACATTTTGTTCTTAATTAAAGGTACACGTTGCCTTGAATCGGTCGAGTTGGTCTATAAAAAGCGTTTGTAACCGTTTGTTATAAAATGCATATAGTTAGAAAGATGTTTTAAAAGTAGAATACAATGATCCACACAAATATGAACTAACACGGTCGGCCATTTTGTGGAGTCAAAAATGTGACTCCATAAAATGGCCGACTGTGTTAGTTCACGATGTAAAAGGAAAACCACGCATGCAATTTCGCGGCATGTTTGTGTGGATCATTGTATTCTACTTTTAAAGCATCTTTCTAACCATATGCATTTTATAACAAACGGTTTACAAACGCTTTTTATAGACCAACTCGGCCGATTCAAGGCAACGTGTACCTTTAACATTACCAGTTTGGTTCAATCCAACATGGTCTTGTTTGTGTACAAAATAGTTTCTTTCTTGTTAAAAGGACCACTTTCGAAAGCAAAGGGGGTCCTAGACGCAATGGCCAAATTTGTTTTTGAATCCCATGTTGCAGGTATAGACTTGTGACAACTCTATCGTTTGTGTACGTGTATAAATCATGGTACAGTGCTAATTTATTTCGAAAAGAAGCATAGTCTAATTTTCTAATGTATCGTTATTGCACTTGGGTAAGAAGTATCGAGAGAAATATTGGCTTAAAACAGATCAAAGTACCTACTACAATGCCGTCAATAAACATGAGGTATGAAAACATGTGTGATTTTATTTCGATGAGTTTATGTTCATGCTAATCGTAATGTTGTACAACTAGACGAGTCTTACGATGGATTTAGTATACAGTTAAAGGCAGTGGACACTATTGGTAATTACTCAAAATAAATATTAGCATAAAACCTTACTTGGTAACGGGTAATGGGGAGAGGTTGACAGTATAAAACATTGTGAGAAACGGCTCCCTCTGAAGTGACATAGTTTTCGAGAAAGAAGTAATTTTCCACGAATTTGATTTCGAGACCTCAGAATTAGATTTTGAGGTCTCGAAATCAACCATTTGAAAGCACACAACTTCGTGTGACAAGGGTGTTTTTTCTTTCATAGTTATCTCGCAACTTCGAAGACCAATTGAGCTCAAGTTTTTACAGATTTGTTATTTTATCCATATGTTGAGATACACCAAGTGAGAAGACTGGTCTTTGACAATTACCAATAGTGTCTAGTGTCTTTAAGACTACTCGATCACTTGTTGAAAACAAACAATCTAAATTGTAAAAATACCGTACGGGTCAGATTCGTATTTACACTGAACTTGGATCGTTTTTATTCTTCATTAAAGTGTATATTATTGCGTATGATATCCTTCAACTTGTATGAATTCACAAACTTGCATCTATCGTGCGAATGAGTTATCTGAGTAATTGTGAGAGTCACTTATGATCTTTTGTCAAAACTCACACAGAAAGGGGAGGCATCGATCGAAAGTGTTACCGTAGTGTATTAAACTTGCACTTCCCAGTGGTGTTTTGAGGACAAACAAGTTATGTGTTCATTCGGTTGTATATTATTTACAAACATTTGCATAGACAGATGTCCATATCAGGTAATATTGAAAACTCATCTCAAGATGAATCTTAGTGTTTTGTAAGACCGAGCCCAGTACTTCTCACCCTAACACTGGACTATAACTTCACACTTTAACGTAACCCTAGCACTAAAACCATAACAAATGTCAATCACAATATTTCAACCTCACCCTCAGCACTAACCAGTATTCAATCCGCGCGTTAAATAACAAAATAGTAAAGCGTCAAACCACGTAGATAATTATAAATCCTTGTCATTTTTGTAGTATTTAATAACATTTTTTACATGTAGATTAATATCCGTAAGATACAATTATTTTATAAAAACTTTATAAACCACAGGTCTATGCAACCATGAGAAATCTTGCGTCGAAAGACACCCTGGAAAAAGCTGCTGGGAGCGCCCTCAATGAGACCCTCTTCATCAGGACGCTTGACGTCACTAAGGACGACACGGTGACGTCATTGGTGGAGGATATCATTCGTGAAGACGGACAAATTGATGTACTAGGTAAATTTGGGTGGGGGCCAACATTGGTCAGCTCTTCCACAGACAGTAAAACAAACTAATCAGTCGGCACAAAATGTTGTTCACAGTCTTTTAATTTATACCCTTTTGTTAGCAAAACAATAACTGGTCATATTTTATACTCCAAATTATGATTGCATCATAATATCGAATTTAGGGGATAGATTTTTTTATCCTTTGTTCCTAAAATTAATCGTCTTCTTGTGAAATTTTATTGATGTTTATACAAACACCACAAAATGTACCAAATACTTTTTGACAAACCACTACAAATTCATAGATATTTTAATTGTAAGCCTTGCAAAATGAGGTTTATTTGTAAAATATGGAGCATGTTTTTCACAATTTGGGAGAGAAAAAGGTAATCGAAAAAATTGGTTGCATTGAAATCCCGTTTTGATATCAATTTCCGGACTATAATAATAATGTTATGCTGTCAATTTGAAAAATATTCAAAAAACACAAATTTGCAGTTAAAAATGAACCTGTTACTTTGTCTTTCTCGTAAGATCTGTTTACTGCTGTACCCATATTATTTGCATACATGATCTCTACTACAACGTGCGCATTATTTTGTAGAAGCGAAGCTTAACGAGGTGCCCCAAGGTCAAATTGAGTTTTGTGACTGCACTCATTTTCCACCTAGATAAAGTCCTCATGGAAGTGGGGGGAAATTTACAATTCTCTAACCTCGCGATAAAATTGTCATTTTTAGTTCATACTCTTTCAGAGCGACATTTGAAACATGACGTCATCGGACTGAGCAAAAAACAAATTGGTCTGTACATTCCAAAGAGGAATTTTTGCGCCAGTCATAAAATTATACGCTCAAAATCAATACCGTTTTGATTGAATATCATCAAAAATTCAGGAATGAACTGAACATTCTCTATTACAAAATGTGGGCCTACAGACCATTATATTTCAAATGTGACGTCATCGAAAGTTTTTGGATTTTTACAAAATTGCACTTGAAGGGTATGGAACAAAGTGGCATTGTAAACCATCTGATCATCGGTAATTTTCCCCCATTTTCACAAGGACTCGGATGAGTGGATCACAAGGTCAACTAAATTTGACCTTGGAGACTCTCTTTAAAGTGTTGTAAGTAAGTTTAATTTCTGAACTTTTTAGCAAAAGATGATCAATGTTCTTGGTTCCACACCTTTGTTTGAATATCTCCCCAGTAAACAACGCGGGAATCGCTGGCACTGATGGGATCTTGTTCAAGTCGATGGAGTGGTGTCAGGGAATGATGGATACCAACTTCTGGGGCGTTGTGCGCCTCACCCGGGCCGTGCTGCCCTCCATGAAGGAACGAAAAGCCGGCAGGATCGTTAACATCAGCAGCATGGCGGGAATTAATGGTACGTGTGCGTCCGATAGCTCCTCATTCACAAGAAAACAGCTATAGTTTGATATGTTTGATATGTGCAACATTCAATGTTAACTTAATAGACCCCTTGCACATGGCCGCCATCTTTGATGAAATGTGCACGCGTGAAAGGTTATAATTGGCTGAGAGTTTACGCATGCACGTTTCCCATTGTTTTTCATCAAAGATGGTGGTAAATGACGTCATGTACAATCCACCTATAGTATCAAATACGGCCCTTTTTGTAAGGCAACGAAGTTTGTGTAAAAAGCACGCGTGCCAATCCCAACCGCAGATCATTGCCCAGTAACGCAAAGAATGTCATACCATGTGTTGGAATATAGGGCCTAAACATTGTCATCACAGCCATACACACACTAGACTGGTCCCCTGTCCTTAGCCGCAAGGATGAGGACAGGCACCGGTCTATTAATTAAAATGATGGTCGCTGCTAGACTGGTCCCCTGTCCTTATCCGCAAGACCGCAATGGGATGCGAGGTCAAAGGTGCGTTTGTCAGGATTCCTCCAAACGCTCGAAGCCGTTCTCTGGCGGTATTCACGAGCCTCGAAGTGTGACGTCAAATGTCCGGGCTATACACACACTAGAATATTATACAATGAAATACTTGTGACTCCAGTAAGATCGAGGACATAAGACTAGAATATTATGATGTTAAAACCCGTATACGAGTCTTATGTCCTCGATCTTACTGGAGTCACAAGTATTTCATTGTTTTCCTAGTTGCAATGCCCAGAGTCAGTTCCTTGATATCGACCTTTCCATATATCTAAGAAGGGGGGGTCAGTTCACAGTGATGTGTTTTTAGTTAAGGGCTGAGTCAAAGGTATTAAGGTAAATAGTAAATACGGGCCTTGTATGCTTTGGTAGAACACAATTAATATACGGCCGAAGTCCGACTCCATACACGTCTTTGTGCAGAGTGGACACCCAGCGTTGAAGCTATACCAATCATAAGTCAAACTATAGTTTTAGAAAAATAAATAACCAGTATGGAGGTCACTGCAAGCAGTTTTTAAAAATTGTGTTCTGTGATGGTTGAAACCGCGCTGATGAACTTCAAGTTTTCTTAATGAATAATTTAAGATAATCATAATAATTATATCAAACTTTGTTCCGCAGGTATACCTTTCATGAGCGCTTATTCGGCGTCTAAGTTTGCCATGGAAGGGTACACGGAATCGATTGCGCCGATTTTACTTGCATATAACATCAGGTAATAAGCTCTTCGTCAAAATTACCTACTTTTTTTTAGTCTGCCGTAAATTTGCAAAAAGGACTTGGGTTCAAATTTGTAGACCCTTGCAAACTTCCAGTGACAATGCGATATTTATATCTGACATTGACAACTTCATGGTTACTCGTTATCGGCAGTGAAGATAAGGTAAACAAATTTAAGTGGGGTACAAAGGCTGGGGGTGCACCATTTGTTTTTCTAAGGGGCACTTCTGGTCAATTCAAACTGTTTTGCGTGTTTATCTTTCTAGTTTAAGCAATGAGTGGATAGGTCTTGTACTTTCAGCACTCTTGCTACGCCGTTATTAACACTCTGAAAAAGTGGTCAGACTGGACCCGTGTCCCGGGGGGGGGGGTCTGACCCATTTCTAGGTCAGGCTGGTCCGGAAACTGTTGAAATCTTTTTTTTTTTTAAAAACTCGTATTCTGCGCGAGTTTGACCCATTTTCATGGGTCGTTTCGAGAGACAGATCCCCGGTCACAATGAACCAGGCATGGACGGTCAGGCCCACTGGACTGGGAGTTCGGGTAAAGTCTAACCCATGAGTTTTTAGAGTGTAACGTTTTACAAGATAACATGACGTGGAGGTCACGTTATTCTTAACGTAACGAAAAACCCAGGAGCACATGTGTACCGTAGCTTGAGTAAATGAACGGATGTGATTATTTGTTGTTCAGGGTCACATCATACAAGGAAATTAAGATGAGGCAACCATGTTCCAGGCAATCTCTAATAAGAAAGACCCACGGGAATACCCACACATAGCAAACAACAGAACCTTTTCACTAACAGTAATTAAGGCAACAACAATAAATTATAGGAGTTGGGAATTAAATTCGAAACAAGCATGGCCTGAAAATGGTCCTACAAAATTTTGTACGGTGAGAATGTCAGACAAAACATCTCTCGATCTAAATGTTATTTAAATATAATATGCCAAAGTGCATCGTCTCGACATTATGACCATACATAATATAGTAATCACTGATAGGAGGAAAGGGATTAATCCAACCCTATTCAATTAGTTTCAACGCTCTGCAGTTAAGTGGGTCGACCTGGACGACAGAGGGCGGCGGGGAGACACTTTGGTATCCCAACCACAAAGGCATTCTTAGAAAAGTGTTTCTTGTTTGACGCGGGAGCGACTCTTTTACACGCCGTGTAGACAACGGCCTCAAGCTGTCCGTAACTTCTCATTTCTTTGTTTGCTGTGCTTTCAGAGTGAGCCTGGTGGAGCCGGCAGGCGTCACCACCGAGATCATAACTAAATTCACAAACATCCCTTTCGAAAAGCACATGGAGGGTTTCGATGACGTCATGAAGTCCATGTACATGGAGATGATGATCCCAAAGCCAGGCTCGATTATGAGTAAGATGCAGACGGCCGAGGAGATCGCCCAGCTCACCAAGGAGGTGGTGGAGAGCGAGAGCCCACACCTCCGGTACCAGAGCACCGAAACCATGGCACAACTTGCCGCGAAGAAATGGGTCGATCCAACTGGCGATAGCTTACTCCAGCCCAAGTAATAAAACTAGCCCAGTTTAACATTCACCTGACACTTTTCTGTCTGCAATTGATATTAATTCGCACATACTTTTTCAAACTTCTCATTGATTGACAAAGTTTTAGATTTTACAGTACCATTTATCAACAATAATTTTACACAGTAAAGAAAGTGAAACATTTTGCTAAAAGGCATTGTATAGTGTATACTTTTGTTAATTATTACCATAAAAACTTACTTGTTAAGGAGCACCTGAGAGCTGCTCATGCATGGTATAAAACATTGTGAGAAACGACTCCCTCTGAAGCCATTTTGAGAAAGGGGTAATTTCTCACTGAAATATTTGAATCTGAGAGAGGCTTCGGGCATGAAGCCCCTTTCAGGCATCAGAAAGCACACTAATATTCTATGCAACAAGGGTGCTTTGCCTTTCATCATTTTCTTGCAACTTCGATGACCAATTTAGCCCAAATTTTCACAGGTCAGTGATTTTATGCACATGTTGGGATACACCAAGTGAGGATACTGGTCTTTTACAATTACCTAAAGTACACCCTGCCTTTAAGAAATCAATCACACAGTTGAAATACATGCACTTGAATTTCAGTCTACCATTGCAGATGATAATTGTAATTTTTTATATAATAATATATTCTATATCAGTACTTAAGTTCGCAATTTTTTTAAAAATATTTTGTGAATAAATAATACACTGTAGGCCTGGACATCAAACTGTCTTTGAAAAATAAATTTTGTATTAATGATACAACAAAAATAAAAGTGATTTTTTGCACAATCCGACCAAGAAATGCCTTTTTAAAATGTTATTGTTAATATACCTGCAGTGGCAGGGACGATCGAGTTTTTCTGCTCATGCGCCCTGATTGGACGCCATATAAAGTGGAATGATATATTGGTAGGATCACGTGATTTTACTCTTCTTTAACAATGGGCAGGTGCATTGCCACTAGGTAACGACGATAAACAAACCTCAACCTCGCATGTCGGTGTGGAGGAAATTCTGTCCCCCCATACGGCAAATTGTGTACAAGCTTTCTTCGGATAGCGCCCTCTTTTGAACCAACCGCTTTCAGCCCATGAAAATTTCCCATACGGACGGGGGGGGGGGGGCAGAATATCCGGGGACATAATTCCTACGACAAGCACCGGCCTTACATCACCAATCATAAACCACGGAGGTTCGGGCAGGATTTGGGCGCGGAGCGGAAAACCTATAAATTATGGCGCACTACACTAAAATAATAGAGAGAAACCCACGCGGGGAGCCTTACAAAATTTAAACCCAAAACTTGTTGTGTGAATCAAAGATAAAGGTCATGGATTTTATGGATTGTTGAAATGTCCAATATGGGGTTGTTGACTTTCAACGTGGAGCAACGTTTTGCTTTTTTCGGAGCCTGCTTACTGATTTTGTTTTATTTGTTAAGATACAAATAAAGCTTACTACTTTATTCGTAAAGAAATGTCAATGTGTTTTCAATCCTGCATTTATTAATTTAACAAAGCACTGTGTACACAATTCATATGAAACCTATATATTTAATATTTAATATTTATCCGCCGGATAATAAGTGGCGGCCGCCGGATAAATGGTACAAAAAAATATTCTCGCGCTCATGAAAAAAATATTCACTTCTTATCACCTGGCACTATCCGGCTTCCGTAAAGAACAGTGTCTGACGGTTAATTTATTCTAATCCAGTGAAAAGTTGTGATTGTACAAGGAGATACCATGTGTTTATCTACTTTGCTGTGTAAATTTAGTTCTTCAGAGAATGTCTTGCCATTTAATATTCTACTACCGCGGAGTAGAATTTCGGAATTCTGGAGACTTCTAAGTTCTGAGGGGGAAAAAAACAGTCCTGCTTATAAACCTGGGCGGAAAGTAGGAAATCGGCCTGGACTACTACTTTCGCTTAGTGGATCGGGGGAACTTCTCGTAATTAACTGCACTGCCGGAGTGAGTTCTTTTTGGTCTCAATGTTTCGACTAGCTTGCTCTAGTCATTGTCAGGGGACTGAGATATGAAATGTTACCGTATCGGTTAAATGATTGTGTCTGAATACAATAAAACTAAACTTGATTAACGAGCACCACTCATCTCTGTACCCTGTAACCACCGGTCCGGACTCTCGCACCTCCCAGGCCCGGGCACCGCTGGTCCTTCGAACCCATTTGCCCCTGGGCCGACACACCTGCTCTCCCGTGACATTACTCCCGACCCTTGTGCTGAAATCAGCTGGGTACATTTATATTTCTCTGCTTACCGTAAGCAAAGAATCGGCGCTTGCGGAAGCAGTAAATTCTGCGCTGAGCGTCAAGCGTATTTCACAGGTTAGCAGGGAATTTGTGCATGTGCGCGTCCGTACTCCAAGTTCCTAGGCATTGATCTTCGCTTACACAGCTCGCGCAAATATTCGGCACAGTAAGCGGAGAATGGTGATCGCAAGCGCAAAATTCGGCGGCAAGCAGAGCCATGAAATTGGGCCTTTATGGTTAGATCTGTAGGTAGCTTTGTAAGGCCTAGCCTATGTACATGCTGTACATCGATAGCAGATTTTGTGCACAAATGAGTGCTAGCAAATAACTTTTTCAGCCCATAACTAACAACAACTAGACAACTCTGGGAACTGATTTCAAGAGGCTATAAGCTATGCTGTAAGAGACCTTTAAATGTTTGTTGAGCATTTAACAACGTATAACGTTTAACGTATAATTAGAGACCAAAACATATTTGTATATAGAATGAAAAAAATGATAGAACGAAGCACTGTGTACGACGATTAATGAAGAGCCCCCGCATTATTTATAGAACGAAAACCAAAAAAGGCTATAAAACAAAAACTAACATTAAAGCATTGATCTCCATTATACTGAAGATCAATGTATTGCAGAACGAAGCGCCGCTTATATGACGACAACGGGCTAGGCTGTGTTGGGGACTTTGAGAGGACGACTTTGTAAGGAGCGACTTTGAGAGGGGTCGAGTTTGTGCGTGGATGGGGCACTTTGCTGGGGGCGAGATGACTGGTTTCCTTTCCGCAGAGCATCAAATTGTTGTCAATAGGAGAAGAGCACCAGACCATACTTGGCACAAAGTGTATTAAATACAGCTATACCTCAAATAATGTTGCAGTATACTTCCCAAAATGTGGATCCAAGTTTTTAAACTTGAAAGTAGTTCAGGGGTGTTTTTTTTTTTGGGGGGGGGGATGAGCCTAGCTCAAAAGCCAAACCGCTGACCTTGGGAAGAAAAAAAACTTGTAAATAATATACTTTTTGATCACAGATTTACATAAAACTTACACGGCCTAATCATGGTCTAATGATGATGATAGTAGAAAACATCCTTTGAAATATTTCTGTCTTAAACGCCATATTTGATGAGAAATGAATGAACTATTTTCCCGATTGGAGTTTATCGCTCAGTGAGCGTTTTATTCATTTGATGAATCTATATGATTTCATGCAAATGTGTAATCGGTTTTTCACTAAGTTTCTCGTGACCCAGATGGCCGATCGATCTCAAACTCCTACAGGTTTGTCAGTTTATGTATATGGTGGATTACATAAAGTGCATTACACTGCCAGCAACTGTTTTGTTAGCAAAAACCAATTCTGTAATGTTCCTTTAATATTCAAAAAGACTTAACAAATATTTAAAGTCTCTCAGCCTCTTGAAAACCAATAAAACATGTTTTCGGACAACTGAACTTCAGATTTCTTTTCAATTTTTGGCAGGTCAGCCGTTTGGAATTTTTGCTAATTACCCCAGAAAAAAACATCCCGAATGTGCTAATTTTCCAAAACCAATTTGCTGCCAGTTATCGTGACCAACTTTAAAGCCTAAATTTATCCAGTCTCCTCAAAAGTTGAAGCCGTACAGAACCCCCAGGTTCGGATAGCTTGTTATATCGGAGTCAACAGAGGGCGCCCTTTAGAGCTGTGTTTACGTCGCCGCCTGTACCGTTTAGACACATGTGGTTAACGTCGTCCTCCGTGTGTTCACTTCATGTTGTGATATCACGATTTACAACTTGTTTGTCAGGGTGAGATTAAAGTTTATGTATTTCATGGCAGTTTTAATCATCATCTGAAAGCATGGTGTTCTAGAAATTGAGCCACGTGTTTTTGTTGTCTTTGTTGTAAAGAGGTTGAATTTGCCAGTGGAGTCAGAGCAGGTGGTTCAGTTTCCGGACACGAACTAGCCCAGGGCCCGATTCCCCATTCTGTATCTGTATCTGTATAGTTGAGCCGGCAAAAAAAAAATGTCTAAAGACACATCACACCAGCTTCAAGTAGACAATGTGTGGATGGGATGACTTAATTTTTTAGATACTTGGTGAGGTTTTCCTGAAATTGATCTAGTGAATTGCAGGAGATGACATTGCTTGGTTTGGTATATTGAATGTATTCCAGTCTTTTCAGTTTCATGGACTGGTGGATGGGAAAAAACTGTTGCAGTGAACTTTGACAGAATGGCGAATTTGGTGGATTGCAAGTGGTGTTTTCTACTAGAAGGTCTAGTTGATCGTTGTGCAAAATCACAGAGAGGGATGTCAACTAGATTATTCGCTAATTTGTAGAACATGCTGAGCCTTCTCACTTTCCTTCTGGTTTCCAGTGCAGTGGATCCCAGTAGTTGCGATAATCGTAACCCTCCATCCTCCCGACGGTCGGAGACCGCAGGGTTACGAGTCATGCAGTGCAAAAAAGTGGCGAAATTGCAATTTCGACTATTTTGGTCAGACTAGTCACCAGATTTGCCCAATTTTTACCACTTTCAAAAAACATGACACACATTCTAAAAACATGGATGTGATCATCAATGTGTCATGAATCCTTTCGTATTACTCAAAACATCATTGAGAAAATATTTTAAGAAAAAAAGACAAAAACTTAGGTGGTTTTTCCTTTATAAACATAGCACTAGCAGGTGACCATTGCTTTTTAATTTTAGCATAGTAAAATTTGGATGGAAACATTTATTTTACAAACTGCACCTTGTGTGAAACTAGTGACAACAATGTTTGGACTGTCCATGGTCCCTGACCAGAGCCCCTAGCAGTGGGTACGATTACGATTACGAAGCAAACGGAGTATAATTTGTTTGACTCTTTTGAAATATCTGTCAGCCAAGTACGTGTGCAGTTGCCTCATACAACTTGTATCAAGTTTACGATACAACCTGGGAAGCGGCAGCAGAGGGATCACCTTTTAAAAGGAGATTCAACATTTTATTGATAAAAGGTTGTATCGTAAACTCGGGTGTGATACCTGGCTATACAGCAGTTATAGGTTGATTGGCTTCTGACTGGCACCCCGAACAAAGATATTGACAAAATAGGGAGACCGCAAACATTAGGGCCTGATAACTCAGGTGGTACGATAATTTCGGAGGTCACAGGTTCAAATCCCGCTCTTGTAAATTTTTCTTTTGTTCAACTCAAAACTATTATTTGTTATTACTTAATGATGTTCAAGACTGTGGAGAACTCGTGAAAGGTACATGTACATTATAATTGACGGTGTCTCATCTGTATTTTCTTCAGAAATCTTAACCAGCGTCGTCCTTCATGGAGCAAATCAGCCCAATCACTGATGAAGCTAGCAGACTTGAGGACCAAGAGGAAGCAGGGGAACCCCACGATGAACAGGAGGAGGCGACCAAGGAGGTTGAGGAGCATCAGTTATCCAAGAGAGAGCTAAAGAGAAGGATAAAGAACGTAGATTGGAAAGAGAAGAGGATGGCTAAGAGGTTAGATGGGTGGGGTGCAAGGAGGGAGGAGGGGGGAAGGGAGGGTAAGTGATGAGGCTTATGGGTTTTGAGGCAATCCATGGTGAGATACCAAGGAGGTTGAGGAGCATCAGTTATCCAAGAGAGAGCTGAAGAGAAGGATGAAGAAAGTAGATTGGAGAGAGAAGAGGATGGCTAAGAGGTTGGATGGGTGGGGTTTAAGGAGGGAGGAGGGGAAAGGGAGGGAACATGGGAAGAGGCTTATGGGTTTTAGGCATTGCATGGTGCGGTACCAAGGAGGTTGAGGAGCATCAGTTATCTAAGAGAGAGCATAAAAGAGAGAAGGATGAAGAACGTAGAGTGGGGAGAGAAGAGGATGGTTAAGAAGTTAGATGGGTGGGGTACAATGAGGGAGGAGGGGGAAGGATGGGATCATGGGAAGAGCCTTATGGGTTTTGAGGCAGCGCATGGTGAGGTACCAAGGAGGTTGAGGAACATCAGTTATCCGAGAGATAGCTGAAGAGAAGGATGAAAAGGTAGAGTGGAGAGAGAAGAGGATGGCTAAGAGGTTGGATTAGTGGGGTGCGAGGAGGGAGGAGGGGGAAGGGGAAGGGAGGGAATATGGGAAGAGGCTTATGGGTTTTGAGGCATTGCATGGTGAGGTACCAAGGAGGTTGAGGAGCATCAGTTATCCAAGAGAGCTAAAGAGAAGGATGGAGAACATAGAGTTGAGAGAGAAGGGGATGGCTAAGTGGTTAGATGGGTTGGGTGTAAGGAGGGAGGAGGGGGAAGGGAGGGAACATGGGAAGAATCTTTATGGGTTTTAAGGCAGTGCATGGTGAGGTACCAATGAGGTTGAGGGGCATCAGTTATCCAAGAGAGAGGTAAAGAGAAGGATGAAGATTGTAGAGTGGAGAGAGAAGGGGATGGCTAAAAGGTTAGATGGGTGGGGTACAATGAGGGAGGAGGGGGAAGGGAGGGAACATGGGAAGAGGCTTATGGGTTTTGAGGCATTGCTTGGTGAGGTATCAGTTTACAGTTACACCATGTGTGTATCTTCTTTGTTGTGTAGATATATGTTCTTTGAGAACTTGTCTTGCTATTTATTCTACTGCCGTGGAGTAGATTTGGGAATTCGGGAGACGACTTAGTTCTGAAAAGAACTGTCCTGCTTATAGGTAGGCCTTCTACATGTACCTTGGGGAAAGGGAGGAAATCAGGACTACTAATTTCGCTTAGTGGATCGAGGGGACTTCTCATTATTAATTTTACTGTCGCGGAGTGGGTTCTGAGTTTGTCTCAACGTTTTGACTAGCCTGCTCTAGTTGTCATCAAATTGGTTTGACTTGGATAAGATTGGAATGCCTGACCCAGCGATAAGCAATTGTTAAGGCCCACCACCTAAGGCCCACCGTCCGTCCATCTGAATCCTCCATCAATATTAATTTGGGAGGCTAATCATCCTTACTTGCAGCTGAGAAGCTGAATTGCGAAGGACGTGGCTACAACGTGTGTGAGAAGCAGGCATGCGAGGGTGCCTTTGGCAGCCTGCCACATTAACCCATACTGTTCACGGAGCACAGCCAGAAATCGAAAGTGTTTGATTTTTCCGGAGGGAGGAAAACCGGAGGGCGCAGAGAAAAACCCTCAGGGCATAGGAGAAAACCAATGCACAAATCTACTAACATATGGCCTTAGCCGGGAATCGAACCAGGCCCATATTGGTGAGAGGCAAGCGCCTTACGCACTAGCCACCCATGCTACCCAAAATTGGGCAAAGAGGATTGTAGAAGGATTTTGGAGGGTAAGGGTTAATGAATTTCATGCATTATTTATTGACTCTGCAGGTTGAAAGAGCGGGAACGAAGGAGGCAGAAGAAGCAACAAAAGAACGTAGAGTCAGCATCGGATGCAACCTTGGAATTGACGAGGATGGCGGCGCAGTCATAAAGAAACGTCGCATGAATGACCCCGAGGCTAGTGACATAAGAGTCGCAATCGATTGCACATTTGATGACCTCATGAATGACCTGGTAACCATGTGACGTTTTTTGCTTCGTATTCAAGATGTGTTTGACTTTTTGACCCTGTGTACACTAGACCCAGAAAGGTGGACAGGACCTGGATCTGATCCGGCAATTTTATTCCACCTTTCCAGGAGGGTTGGTGTGGGAAATTGGTGGAATAGATCCGGCAAAGTGGATTACAAGTGTAAACGCGAAGGCCGCTCAGACACCGCAATTCAATGTGGTCATTTTTGGTTTTGCTAGGAATAGCGAGCTTTTTGCTTGTGTTTTTGTGTGACAGCTGAGTGTTTATTGAGGACTGCTCACGTGAACCATAAAACCTTTTTATTTTCGTTTTGAGCAATGATTGCTTGCTTTAAATAATGTTTACGTGCTATTTTGACGATTTCTGGAGTATTAACCAATCTATGACCCTACCTTTAAATTTGCCAATTAGTACAAGAGTAAAGTTTGAGGTGTGGAGCAGTAAACTTGTTTGTTGTCGTCCGTTGCCAGGGTACCAACAGCATCTCTGGCACAGCATTTGCGATCGGACACCGACCCCCAGAAATCTTAGTAGTTATTCGTCCATGAATCGTTTCTCAGATTCAAATGTTTTTGTGAGAAAAATTTGTCCAAACCATACTACTTCGAAGGGAAACCTTTCTCAAAATAGTTGATACTATCAACAGCTGCAGTGCCTCTCACCAAGTAAGTTTTTAAGGTCATTAATATTTGGAGTACTTACCAGTCTATCACCCTACCTTCAAACTTGTCAAATGCATGTACAGGAGTGAAGTTTGAGGTGTGGAACAGTAAACTTGTTTTGTTTACCATCCTTTGCCAGGAAATGAAGAAGCTCTGCAAGCAGCTACAGAGATGCTACGCCGAGAACCGCAACGTCAACAACATACCCCTGCAGTTCTACATCTGCGGCCTCGCTGGACGATTCGAACAGATCAGCGATCACGTGATTACCGGCTATAAGAGCTGGGATGTAAGTGTACAGGACCTGTCACTGGTATCCATCGTCATTGTTTCTGCAGCCCTGGAACGATGATAACGGGAGGGGTTGCTAGGTGGCAGCAGACATACCGGGTAAATCCATTGTTCTTTGAAATGTGCGCATGCTCAGAACGACATAAACAATGGAAAAATTACCTGGTTGGTCTGCTGCCATCCATCACTGCAAGTTCTTTCGTTTTCCCAATATCACAATGCAATTATCTTAAGGCAAAATATTTTTTAAAACATGTTTAGCATCCTGCCTTTTAAAAAAAAAAGGCGGAGGCCTCTTAAAAGGAAGCGGGCGGAAATGCTAAAACTGTTTTTTTTTTTAAATTATCCTTTAAAAATAAAAAATGAAATAAAAAAATGAGGCGGCCTCTCAAAAGGAAGCGGGCGGGGATGCTAAACATGTTTTTATTTTTATTTGGCCTATACTTTAATGAGTTAAAATTTCATCATAACAGGCAAGGCTTCTGTGTGCGTCATATTTTTCAAATTGTCAATTTCCCTTGTGGGTTATTACTTGATTATCTTCATGTGATACAGGAACTTCCAGTCAGTGGTGAAACTAGGATCCAGTTCGCAGATGGGGGCGCTTCAGGAGCTGCTCTATTTTGTTTCCGAGGGTGCACATGCTTGTTTATAAAATACAAATACTACAGTAGTTATAGATTGCGAATGTTGGGGTTGGGGTGCACCCTTGGGGACAGGGCCCAATGTCATATAGCTGCTTAAGCAGAAAATCTGGCTTAACAGTGTCCTGCTGAGCAAAGATGAGCAGGATACCAGGCACAGATGGTACATGTGAAGTGGTATCTTGGCTGGTAACCTTATTTTGGTAAGCACAATTTTGTTGTGCTTGGCTCACTTCTGTGCTTTAGCAGCTCTTTGATGTTGGACCTAGTTTTATGTCAGTGTGAGGTAGGGGTGGGGTGGGGGGGGGGGGCATTGCATCCCATTCCCCACCCATTAACCCCCCCCCACCTCCTCACTATTTCCTTTGGTGTGAATGAAATCTGCTGCTCAGACCAAATTCCCAAGCAAGGCGCAAGTGCTTTTTTCCCACTTTAACTCCAGAAAATCCAACATTGAAGACAAACCTTATTGAAGTTTGATTGATAGTTGATTTCATCCATTGCAAGGTACATTGGAGAACGGACGGCCCGGAGGCTGCCTTTGGTAAGGAGAACATCGTCTATCTCGCTGCAGAATCTCCCAACATTCTGACTGAACTCCGACCTGATCGGGTGTACATCATTGGTGGACTGGTCGACCATAACCATCATAAGGTAGTTTGAGATTTTTGATTCTCCCTCCTGATTGGGTAAAGGCTGTCACATGATGCTCGCTACGCCACCCATCTGTCTATAGGCTTACGACCAAGGGGGGGCAATTGTCCTCCTAAATTCGGGCAATAACCATCATGAGGTAGTTTTTAGATTTTTGATTCTCCCTCCTGATCGGGTAAAAGGCTGTCACATGATGCTCGCTACGCCACCCACTGTCTATAGGTTATGACCAAGGGGGCAATTTCCCCTAAATTTGGACAAAACAGTGGGGGGGGGGGGATTTTTGGCACGACAAGAAGAAAAAGAAAATGGACAGAGAAAGTGAAAAAGACTTTTTACCCGGTATAGAAATGGGTACTTGTGTTTTATTGGTGTAACATTTTGGGCAAATCAACCCCCTCTGCCCCCCTAGACCAAGGTGTCCCCATACACCCATGTACCCTGTACTGTGCGTGAACAGTGGGCTAGACATGCACACACTATTTTGCATAGCCTGTCGTGAAAGTTTAAACAACTTAACGGTTGATCGGTTTTTGAAAACCAGTGACTGAACAAATTCTCGTCTTTGTGGTTGCACTACTGACTACTGTATTTCTGTTCCAATGGCTCCCTGATGCGCATCACATATTAAGTTAAACCTCCTCACTTTCAAAGTTCTTCATGGCCTATCTCCTGCCTGTATATCTGATCTCCTGCATAAATACATTCCTGATCGTCCTCTTCGTTCTGCCGGCCAATCCCTGCTGACTCCAACTACTTTTTCCACTAAATTCTATGGTCAGAAAGCTTTCCAGTTCATTGTACCTGCGTTATGGAATGACGTACCCCTTCATATTCGTCAAATTGACTCTCTTCAGATTTTCAAGGGACTTTTAAAGACTCATTTGTTTGATTCTTTATTTTTGTAACAATAGCTTTAATTGTTTAATTTCATTGTTTTATATTTGTGTTGCGCATAGAGGCTCCTGCATTATGCGCTTTATAAATGTCTTGTATTATTATTATTATTTTATTACCTAGTTTAGAATTGTGGAGAAACCTTGGATATCATTTCCTTTTGCCTGGTTAATCTGACGATTCAAATGTTCCTTCAAATGAGTTCAGCCGTTAATATATTTGATGTTTTGTTGACTAGAATCATTGTTATTCCCTGGCGTGGAGCGAGGTTGGTCTCATGCTCAGCTACCGATCAGCGAGTACGTCAAGCTCAGAGACAGAAAAGTGCTGGTCATAAATCACGGTACGTAAAACAAGGAAAAAAAAACACGTCACACTGAAATAAATCGCCACTTTTTAAAGGCAGGGGATGCTTTCAGTAATAACTCAAGAGATACATTACCATAAAAACTTACTTGGTAAGGCGGACCTTAGAGCTGCTGATAGTATACAAATATTGACTGCTTCAAGTGCTATGTTAAAACTACAACTCCCTCAGTGATCCCTGGAGCGTTCTATTTTCCCGAGGCGAATAGCACGAGTTAAAAGCGGTCAATATTTGTTTAATAACGCCCCAAACATTTCTAAATACTGTATTACTAAGTTAAAGACCTGCATGCTACAATAAATCAAACCAACAGACGACTTTTGGTTGCATGCCATGTGATAGTACGTCAGCAGCCATGTGATAGTACATCGTTTGCCATGTGATAGTACCGTGCGGTTTCTAGTAAAACTAAGACAGACCATGTGACGCGCTCCAAACCAATCAAAAGGCAGAATTAGTTTATTCATTTCTAATCAAATATGGCATTTCAGACAGAATATATTTCAAGGGATGTTTTCTACTATCATCATCATTAGACCGTGTAGGTTTTATGTAAATCTGTGATCAAAAAGTATATTTAACAAGTTTTTTTCTTACCAATTCTGTAATATTCCTTTAATCCTTACAGTCCCAAATCCTTCTTTGTTTCCAATCGCCAAAGTAAAAAAAAATGGTGTTGAATAGATTGTATTTTGTTTTTTATTCTCAAGTGTTTGAGATCCTTCTTGCCTTCATCAAAACCAACGACTGGAAAGAGGCATTCCTAAAAATTCTACCCCAGCGCAAGGTAGCCGCTTTCAAAGACCAATCTGGAGCAGCCGATGGAGAGGTCGAAGGTCAAGAGCCAGCCGCTGCCAAAGGAGAAATGTCGGAGGATTCGAGTCATGATGACAAAGTGGCTGTCTCCAAGACCCAATCAGGACTGGCCAGTGAGGAGGCCAGAGTCCAAAGGCCAACTGTAGTGAACCTTGACGCTATGGTGGGTGCCTTGGAGAACCAATCAAAAGCGAGCATTGAGGAGGCCAGGGTTCAAAGGTCAGATAATAACAAAGATGAACAATCGGAGGATTTGTCAAATTGTGAGCAGGTTGCACGGACACAAGTAACTACGAGGAAGGACAATACATGTAAAGGTACAGACAACACTTCCGATAGATAATTGATATTATTTTGGACTGGTTGGTTAAGGCAGGGTCAGAGATTAGTTTTTGTTAACTTATGCTGAGTTATAGGCAAAATTGTCAATAAATAAAGATACACTTAAAAGTCATCTGTGAAAGTTTCAGCTAAATATAGCAACTGCTTGTTGAGAAACAGCAAAAAAACTCTCAGGATATTTTCATCAAGATTGTCGAACCCATCAACGTTTAGCGAGGTGACAGCGGGTACCAACCACACCCCGGCAGCAGCATTCACAAACGGACACCTCATAAGTTTGAATCTCTAAAACTCACCTTGAGATGAGTTTCCAATTTGGTGACATACTTTTATTGATTTCTAACTGTGGAATGATCACGGAGGATAAGTGAATAATTTGATGATGTTTCATTTAAAGACACTGGACACTATTGGTAATTGTCAAAGACCAGTCTTCTCACTTGGTGTATCTCATCATATGCACAAAAAAACAAACCTGTGAAAATTTGAGCTCAATTGGTCGTCGAAGTTGCGAGATAATAATGGAAGAAAAAACACCGTTGTCACACGAAGTTGTGTGCTTTCAGATGGTTGATTTCGAGACCAGGTCTCAAAACTATGTCTTCAGAGGGAGCCGTTTCTCACAATGTTTTATACTATCAACAGCTCTCCATTGCTCGTTACCAAGTAAGTTTTTATGCTAACAATTATTTTGAATAATTACCAATAGTGTCCAGTGCCTTTAATACTAAAGCACGATGCGAACAAGATGATTAATAAACTCACAGCCTGTTCTAACTTACGTTTTTGTTTGTGGTTTGTAAACTGTTTTGCTTTTACAAAGGAGGAAATAAGCAGCTTGTTTTTGTGAAGTCGAATGTTGGAAGACACTTGTTGTGCAAAACCTATGAAGAAAAAAGCACAAGGGGTACGACTTGCAGTTTTGTAAAAATTGTAATGGTTAGCCTTGCATGTTTTCAATTTTTTTCTTCCGAAATTTGCTTTAAAAAGACTGTAAGGGGTTAGCCTTGTATGTTTTCAACTATTTCTTCCGAAATTTGCTTTAAAAAGACTGCATTTCTTCTGTTTTTTTGCTTAAAATAACGATAAGGGGTTAGCCTCACATGTTTTCAATTATTTTCAAAAAAAATTGTTTAAAAATATTTTAAGGGGTAAGCCTCGATGTTTTCAAATATTTATTCTGTTATTTGGTTAAAAAAATAATCCTTGTATGTTTCAAAAATTTCTTCTGTTATTTGCTTACTTAAAATAACGATAAGGGCTAAGCCTTGCAATGTTTTCAAATATCTTTTTCAAAGTTTGCTTCAAAAATCTGGAAGGGTAAGCCTTACATACTTCAAATAATTTTACAGACATTTGCTCTAATAATATCAATTTTTTACCCACATTTGTAAAAACTTCAAGGGGTTAACCTTGCAATTTATTCAAATATTGACTGAAACCTGCTATAAGAAACCATAAGGGGTAAGCCTTGCATTTGTCAACCATTTCTTCTGTTTTGCCTTCCAAAGTGGCACATTAATACACAACAATGTAATATGCATGCAAATACAGAGCTACATGTACTTTAAGGCAGTGAGTAAAAAGCCGGATGAATTTACAACACTTTTAAGTGTTCATAGTTAGGTAAATGCTCTTAAAACTCAAACAAAATATTGCGCGTTATATATTAAACACATTTTTTACAAAACTGAAAAACATTTTCACAAAACTATACATTATGCACAGTGAAACGTATATTTTGATGAATGACTACTTAGTTTTGATTACAACTTAAAAATAAAATAGGACAAAAAATATGGGGGAAGTTCTTGTAAGCTTACCAAGAATTCCTTGTAGCCAATATTCTAAGTCTAAGATTTGTTAGTACATTTAAGACAATGTATGCTTCGAAGGTACATCATAATGTAGTTTGGACAATGTAACAGATTTGCACCATTTACAACTACTGTATCTTGTTTTAGGACACAGTTTTTCAGTCAAACAAAAAACTTTCTTTGCTCACGTACTCTTGGCCCAATTTCATAGCCTGCTCATCAAGGAATGCTGCGCTTAATACGGGGGTTTCGTAAGTGCAGAATTCGGTGGTAAGCAGGGTTATGAAAGTGGGGGAGAGATTACAAATAAATTCTTCTCTATCTCTACATATTAAAGGCACATTGGAATACCACTGTGTCTCTCGCTGAAATCTCAGACAGACGTATTGTGGAAGATCGGTCGCAATCATAGAGGTGTATATATCAACGAAGGCGCTTGCTCTTTGATTCTACATGCACGGATGTTTTTGCACCTTCTGGTTGAGGCTTGTGCCTAACCGAGGAACAATTTCACTCGTTAAAGAACTTCAGTTTATAGGCCTATTGGAACTGAAGTGTGCTATGTTGGTTTAAGTTGCGCACAGAAAAAGTACACACAGCTCTGTGGACATTCCTTAGTTCTGTACACTAAAGGAAAATCTCATTCTCCAACACTGTAAAAAAAAACACTGTGTGGACATGTGTAAGTCCACACAGTGTTTGAAGTCCCTTCACTGTGCGGAACTCTTTAGTTCTCAGATCCACACTTTGTATGTAATGCTTAAAACAGGCATACTGGCTATGGGTTTAATTTATAGATGCTATGATGTACAGCAATAAATGCAAGCACTGATAATAGCCGTTCAGTAGCCTTAACAAAATTTCAAGCTCTAGGTTTGTACCTGATCATGGCTGCGCCCGCCCGGCTATAAAAGTTGGGCAAGTTAGCGCTCTATTTCGTCAATATGTACAGCTCTGTGGTAGCAATGAACCATTTCCCATAAATTTATGCACAGGATTTGGACGGTTACCGGCTTTAAATTCATTCACACCAACCAAAGTCAGGTGAGTGTAGACTTGGCTCAAGTCGTATCTGTGCTGATCCATCAATTCAAATGAACAAACATGTAAACAATAAAACTGTCGTATATTTATTGAATGAGCAATGGCTTCAGTCAATCAGAAAGACTGACTTGAGCCGAGTCTACAGAGCAGTGATTTTATTTTAAACAATTTTACAAATGCAATAAAAGTTTCTGTACACACGTGACTTGAGTGTAAAGGAAATGCCCATTTGCTTAAAATCGGTGGTAAAAGTGTAAACCTACACAAGTTATTTACAACATAACTCTTTGGGAGTAAAGATTTTATGTACAAAATATTTAACATTATTTTTGCCCAAAAATATAGTGCTTTTGAGGAATTCATAAGTAACACCATTTAAAATACAATAAGGAAAAAATATCACCATCAAAATATCTCGGTGAATCAGTCGGTGCAACGAGTCGGGGTTTACAGTGGGAAAAAAAAACCTCAGTTGCTGTCATCTTTGTCTGTACCCCTTTGCGCAATAACACTAATGAATACTGATTTTCATAACACTAACACAGGGATCAGACTGTTTTTTTGCCCTTCCGGCCTCGGTGTTGTTTCCTATGGAAGAATAACACCAAATGGCCTCACCATGATAAATGTCTACAACAGCCAAGCCAAGGTGGCCTCAGTTAGTCGTTGTAGCTTCTTCGGGTTTCCAGGATTGGGGCTCGTTAGGCGTCGAGACGTAGCGCATCTTTGGGGTTTTGGGTGGAGGGATGTCTCCTGCTCGGGATTTTGACCTCGTGACGGGACGCTGGGGGTGGTCGACTTTGAAGATGTCGGGCTTACCACTCTTCTTTCTTAACGCTGGATGGTCTGTGATAAAAATATGAGAGATTAAACAAAAATGACAAATTGGCCCAGCTTAAGAGTAATATATAGACACTTCTGAATGATTGTGAATAAAAACTTCAAATAAAACTACAAATAATAGCACTTGACAAACTTTATAATGTTTAGTTTTGCACCATACCAACATGTGCTAAGCACTGTATACAAGGTACAGTCCAAGTCCTGCGAAAAAATGACCTCGGCATTCTAGAGCAGATATCTTTACTGCTAGACAGCTGAGCTCATCGAGTGACAGGACAAACTCGTCACCTCGTGAAAATCCTAAATCCCATTCTTAGCAGACAAATTTCCAACCCTTGCAGAGTATTTTTACCAAAGACTTTGTTTGCTTAGTGAAACCAAACCAGTTGTTAACCAGCCACAAGCCTTGAAAACTTGTTCCTCTCTGTTATGTTCGTTCTGCTAGCCAAGATGTTGTCCGCGCTAAGTATCTTGTAAGAAACAAAGCCTCATCTCCCGGACTTTTTCCTGGCTTTGGTCTTCATAGATCTGTTTATTGGCAGTCGCTACGCTTTAAATCTCACCTTCTTGTTCGTAGGAGTATCTGGAGTACCCGTTGGGTGTTCCCATTCTCCTCTCGTCCTTCTGGGTTGGGTCGGGTCTGTCCAGCTCCCCGTAACCGTTCTGGAGAATCATGTTGGGCGGGGGTTGGCTGTGAGGGCGCTCTAAGGGCGCGTAGTACTCTTGGCTCTGAGTGCGTTTCCAATAGTCCGCCTCGTTGGTGACTGCACCTTTGATCATGTCGAGCACGAGATCTTTTTCTGCAAGAACAAACAATGAAATTTGAAATTGAGGCTGTCATTCGCCTCAATGGAGGGTTGAAATGTTTTGATCAACCATCTACATGTATGGTTCACGGCCAAATTGAAGGCTGTGGCTGCGGCTAAGGGCATGGTAACATGGTGATTCAGCCACAGCCATTTTGTTCAAAGTCAAGTACTGCAGCATAGAATGGCTTCAACGAATAAGATTCCGCCTTTACTGTTTCAGCACCAATGGCGACTTTAGTCAACTCTGCACCAAGATAACACACAAAAAGCACTCAAGCCTGACGCAAAGGCCATTTAAAAAAAAAGCTGTAGTTTTTGTCCATATTCACCCTCAATACCCAAGCTTACGATGGATGGAAAGAGAAAGGTCGGATCTGTCTAATGATGGTAACATAAAATATGTTTTCTATTATGCATCCCTTCAAGTTGGAGTGGAAAGATCAGAAATGCCCAACATCTACAGAGCATCACAGAGTACAAAAAGTGTTTGAGTTTATACAGAAGACACTTAGGAAACAAACACCAAGAAATTGGACATTTATTGGCCGATCTCAATGATTTTTAGATAATATGAAAGGACATTATAAGTAAGACATTGTTTGTAACTTATTATACTCTGAAATGAAATCTCCTAAACAAAATTTCCAAGAGCAACAATAACTACCTCTGTCTCCAGCTGAACACAGCCACGATTGAACGGCATTGATGGAATCTGTCTGCAGTATCTGACACAGCATCTCCATTACCTGCACACAACAAGAACAAAAACAGAGATGAGAAACCCGAAGTAATCTTCTCGGATAGTTTGAGCTCTGAATTTGAGACGGTTTGAAAATCTTGGCCCTATTTGCAGTCATGCGTCTAGTCATCTTCTACTGTGGAAAGCTAAATAAGCTCTTTTTGTATTATGACAGGTACCAAAGGGCACTAAACCTAAACCCTCCCCTGGCCGCCTATCACCCCCTCCCCCTCCCATCCTAGCTTACACCCACCTCGTTCCCTTCCTAGCTTACACCCACCTCGTCCCTCCCTGGCTTACACCCACCTCATCCCTCCCTGGCTTACACCCACCTCGTCCCTCCCTGGTTTACATCCACCTCTTTCCATCCCTGGCTTACACCCACCTTGTTCCCTCCCTGGCTTACACCCACCTCGTTCCCTCCCTGGCTTACATCCACCTCTTTCCCTCCCTGGCTTACACCCACCTCGTTCCCTCCCTGGCTTACACCTACCTCCTTCCCTCCCTGGCTTACACCCACCTTGTTCCCTCCCTGGCTTACACCCACCTCGTTCCCTCCCTGGCTTACACCTACCTCCTTCCCTCCCTGGCTTACACCCACCTTGTTCCCTCCCTGGCTTACACCTACCTCCTTCCCTCCCTGGCTTACACCCACCTTGTTCCCTCCCTGGCTTACACCTACCTCCTTCCCTCCCTGGCTTACACCCACCTTGTTCCCTCCCTGGCTTACACCTACCTCTTCCCTCCCTGGCTTACACCCACCTTGTTCCCTCCCTGGCTTACACCACCTCGTTCCCTCCTGGCTTACACCCACCTCGTTCCCTCCCTGGCTTACACCCACCTCGTTCCCTCCCTGGCTTACACCCACCTCGTTCCCTCCCTGGCTTACACCCACCTGTTCCCTCCCTGGCTTACACCCACCTCGTTCCCTCCCTGGCTTACACCTACCTCGTTCCCTCCCTGGCTTACACCCACCTCGTTCCCTCCCTGGCTTACACCTACCTCCTTCCCTCCCTGGCTTACACCCACCTCCTTCCCCCTCTCCCCTCTCCTTTGCTTACACCCACCTCGTTCCCTCCCTGGCTTACACCTACCTCCTTCCCTCCCTGGCTTACACCCACCTCGTTCTCTTCTAGCTTACACCCACCTCGTTCCTCCCTGGCTTACACCTACCTCCTTCCCTCCCTGGCTTACACCCACCTCGTTCTCTTCTAGCTTACACCCACCTCGTTCCCTCCCTGGCTTACACCCTACCTCGTTCCCTCCCTGGCTTACACCCACCTCGTTCCCTCCCTGGCTTACACCTACCTCGTTCCCTCCCTGGCTTACACCCACCCCGTGCCTTCCTTCCCTTACACCGCACTCTTTCTAACACACCAGAAGGGTATCTGGTTGTTTTTGTCAAAATGTAGCGGACAAATACACCCTGCTGTCATGTGATGACTTGGACCCACCATCATTCGAAATTTTCAGCACATATTTCTGGAGAACCCATTTCCAGATCATAGCTCATAACCAACACGCACGCCCGTAAATCGTGCAACTAAAAACACTAAATATCTTCCAGAACTTACAAGAGCCTCCTGGTCCATCTCCGGTACGATGTGCTGGTACAGATCCCTCGGCCGTTGCTTCTGGCGGGAGAACCCACGGCTCATCGCCCTGGACGGCGGGGGCAGAAGCCTGCCGGTGTCTGCCGAGTAGACGCTGGTTCGCCTCGGCTGGACCTCTTGCTGTTCCTTGATCTCCTTGGGCAGGCCCATGCCTGCTTTCTCGGTGAGCTGACGAAGCTCCTCACGCCACAGATCCGTTATGGGTACTACGTAGGAAATGAAATTACGGAAACTGTTAGTGTGTGTTGTTTTCCCCTGCCTTTTTTTTTAATTGAGAAATTAGAATTAGCTGTTGCAAACTGCTTACCAACCAAAAGGACCTGTAGTATAAATGCAAAAAATTAGTTAGTGGCCTGACGTTTCGACCCTAGCAGAGTCTTTCTCGAAGGCTAAATGACAAGACAACACACATACATGCATACAAGGGGGACAAAAGCAGTCAAGTGGAAAAACAAGACTTCCACTTGACTGCTTTTGTCCCCCTTGTATGCATGTATGTGTGTTGTCTTGTCATTTAGCCTTCGAGAAAGACTCTGCTAGGGTCGAAACGTCAGGCCACTAACTAATTTTTTTCCTTTTTTTTTTAATTAAAAGGAGCTTACTTTTAATTGATTGTAAAATTTGATTTTCAAAAGTATGCATTAACCCTCCTACTCTTGGTTACATACATTCTCCAGCGAGTTGACCAACCGTGTGGAACCAGTCAAGTACACGGGTGACATTAAATGGTCAGACAGTAGGAGGGTTAATGTTGCTTGTACTCTTTATTGTAATAGTGGTTTGTTTTTTGTTCCACTAGAGCGGGTGTTGATAAAAAAAAAATGTTTTGCCAAAGTTTGATAAATTCACTGAACACTTTAATAAAAAATACCAAATGATGATGCACAATATTTGTTTAAAAGTAATTTAAAGATGGTGGTGGTTTTGCAGGTAGCAAACTTTTGAGCAAAATTATGGAAGTTTATGTTTATGTATATTAATCACAATGTGGAGTTTATCCACACAAAGAGTTATTGATTATTATAAGTGCAATACTTGATGGTGGTGAACAGCAAACTCAGAGGCCATTTTTGAAACTACAGCTTTGGCTTCTTCTGTCTGTTTGGAGCTCTGTATTGAAAGTGCATGTCTTTAAAGTAAGCCGTAGCCATAGCCTTGGTTTCGAAAAGGGCCAACGAAAGAAGAATGTGAAGGGTGTATTAGACCTTTATCATGGGCCTGCCATTTTGTTTTTTCTATCCTAGGATAGAAAAAACAAATTCAAGCCAATGTAACCAATAATAAGGTTAGAAGGTGAAAAGAGTCCGATTCCCTTTCATTCACTCTGGGTCTTTTCCAATTCCCAAACCTCTGCTTGGGCTCCGGTTCTGGCTTGGGCTCCTTCATCAGTTTTGGAGCAGTGTGCATTTTGTACGGTGTTTCCAACATCAAACAGAGCCCAGAGCCAGAGATGGGGCCTAAGCCGAGGTTGGGAAAAGCCTATAGTATGTTGTTGTTGTTTTTGTTTTTTTACAAAGAGGCACTGTACAAAGGGGACAGCAGCATGATACAGGCTTATAAATGACAGTGATAAGATTGTGGAATCTGAGGAAAATATGACAGAGATGTAACAGCTTTTAGGGGAAAGTTTAATTTGAAATTTGTCAGCCATTTTGATCTACTTTAATTCTGAATGATTTCCTAGCAAAACATTCCTTCATGGA
The DNA here is from genome assembly GCA_032158295.1 of Pycnopodia helianthoides. NCBI lineage: Eukaryota > Metazoa > Echinodermata > Asteroidea > Forcipulatida > Asteriidae > Pycnopodia > Pycnopodia helianthoides. The sequence goes on from CM063261.1 coordinate 8,123,748, forward strand.
TACCCTTAAAATAAAACACTGCAAGCAAGATGAATGAAACATATACACACTTCTTGAAGTGAACAAAAAATGACAAAACAGTTACCCTAAAAAACAACAAGAACAATAACAAACCACACACAAAACAAAACTCACTGAGTCCAAGTTTGGGATCTGCTTTTTCTTTGAACCCCAGTGGGTAAGTGCTGAGCCCGGTCAGGGTGTTTATGGGATAACGATGCGAGTTGAGGGTAGGGTTCTGATTCTGGATTCGGTATCTGTGCGGGTTGACGGCCGGTATTCTGTAGGCGTACATCTGCCGCGACTCCCCAGTAGAGGGCCTCTTGAGGAGTTGTTGCGGATTGGTGACCATGTGCTCGTCGTGCACTGCGCATATCGGCATGTCGTTTAGGCCTGAGGAGTACACAGCATTATTCACAATGGAGAATATCTTGATATCAACCATGATAGAAGTCCACGCACGAGAGCCGTCAACTCAACCCCCGTCTGCTGCCACCGTGAGAAGGCCCACACATCCTGTCTTGAAGACGTACTCCCGAACACCACATCGCGGACTCAAATATTTTTACGGGGAAACAGTTGGACACAGAATGACCATGGAATGCATCAATATTCCCACTTAAATTGGCAAACTGGACAAAGTGAGTTATGGGTTCAAACAGTTTTTTTCTAAATGATTTCTACACTGTTTTGCGAGTCAGCGCCTTCCCTAGTAGTTAGTACTAGAAGACTGGTCACAGAAAAAAATCAAATAAATTAAGGTCGGAAAAGGAGAACATGCAATTTCCTAATGAAGAAATTCCTTGGTTGTTTGGTTCCAAATATGGCAAGTGCAAAGAACATTGTCTTTCTACTGTTTGTCCTTTAAGACAAGTAGCAACTTCTCAAGTTCCTGATTTGTAAAAAAAAAAATATCAAAATGTGATTTTAAATTGTTAATGGCTTGGCTGATCAAGGAAGATTTTAAGAAGCATTAGAAGACGGCAGAAGTGAAAAGTAATTTTTGTTGTGCTGCAAGATTAGTTAGTTGGCTCAAGAGTAGTATTTGTTATTGGATTTCTGTTAATTGGACCATTGTTTCTGTTATCTTTAAGTACCTTTTTTAAAAGGAAGGATATGGATGAAATTAGTAAAGGATTTCAGATAAAAGTGAAATTAGTTGCATGCAAGTTAGTTTTGAACAGTGTTCACCTAGACTATTTGTGCATTTGAGTTGGCATGTCTTTGTCACAAGTAAAGATTATGGGAAAGTGCATGTAAATTATTGTTCTTTTGAAAGAGTAAATTAATTCCCATAAACGTACCATACAACCAGCCTGCGAAATGGTCATTCAATTCGGCAGTGAACGAACAAATTGAAAAACAGTCATGTTTTTAAGAGATTTTGTGCATGTTTGTATTATCTTATTTTGATCGTGGCAACCGTTATAAGCAATTGGTGATTTGTGGGGTCTTCAAATTCTTTTTCCTTAAACCTGAAAATATTTGAGATGGAAATACATCTCTGGAGGATTGGTACTGGTATGATCTTTAGAATCAGTGCACTTTTAGCTTGATAGCTCTTTTTCCCCCAATAAATAATATGGCTGGTTCATACGACAAAGAAAATCTGGACATCAGAAAATTTTGCTGAGAGGTTGGCCTCGACTTTGTTACACAATCTTTGGCACAATCTCTGTTTCTGAAGTCAGGATTTTCTGCTCCTTGGCTTCGACGCACCAAGACAGATCTTGAAGTGTGCATCAATCTTAGTTGCTAAGCAAAGTGTGATGTCACAAAACAAATCTCTATGGCGATATTGACAACCCATCTTAAGATGAATCTTAGTGTTATGTGAGATCCAGCCCTGATGTAAGAACTTACACTTGTAGAAAAGCCAACTCAAATGCACTTTTTTTCTGTTACAACAAAGAGTTAGTAAGAAAGAGGAGAGTGGGGCGTACATGCACTAGTGTTTGGAATTTGTTGTGGAGTTAATAGACGACTTACTCATGCCAAACTGAGGGTCGGCCCGTTCTCGCATGGACAGCGGGAAACGGCGGTAGTGCTTTTGGGAGTCGATCTGATTGATCTTGTGATTTTGCAACGGCGGATTGATGTGGTTCGGGTGATAGTTGATTGCCTGGACGGGCAGTTTAGCGGGGAGGGACAGGCGGGTCTGGTCGAGGCCGCTGCTGGTGGCGGGCCTGCTCCTCAGCTTGAGACGGGGGTTGACGACGAAGCCCTCGTCGTGGACGGCACAGATTGGGTAATCGAGCAAACCTGGATAATTCATCATTGTGGGAAAATCAACATTAATGATCAAATACTATTCTTCATCCCCGGTGCAAACTTAACATCTATTAAATTGTTGCGGTACCCGCTGCTAAAATATAAGATTAGAACTGACTCTAGCTATCGGGCAATCTCTGTGGTCTAGTTGGTAAGACATCTGCTCTAGAATGGCAAAGGTCATGGGTTCGAATTCCACCCAAGTAATATGCCTGTGGATTTCTTTCACAGAACTATTTCGAAGTAATATTGTTAGGATAATATTTCACCCAAAAACATTGTGAATCTGAGAAACGTTTCATGCATGAATTATTTCTCAGATGTCTGAGGGTTGGTTTCCATGCTGCGGCCAGAAATGCAGTCGCTCCCTGTCATTAAACATGGATGGATGCGACGTTCTTGTGAAAATACCGTGACAGTTGTTTGCTGTTTTGTGAGACACTGTATTCGGCTGAATTTCACATATGAATTTTAATGTATCTTACTTTATAACATTGCCTATAAATCAGCATTATTTGACAAAAGCCAATCTAAAACCCAACCTTTGAGAGGGCAGGTGAGTCTCACTTTACACATGGCCATAAAACAAAAAAAAAGAGCTTCCTTCATTTCCCAAGAAACGTTTGTATGCTGAGCTAACAAATAATTCATCAAATCTATAGCAGCCTGTACGAGCCTCGGCTCGTTGCATGGGTTTTTCTCTCTCCCTCAAACACAAGCTGAGTCTCCATGGGCAAGAACAAACTAGTCAATTGATCAAACAGTGCCACTCGCCCAATCGTTTTAGTTCTGTTTTGACAAAGTGCCCAGGCATCGGGCATTTGACAATAATGATGCAGACAGCTGGCATGTTTCCGTCAGTTGCTGTGCCATGGCTAAAAGGAAATAACCACCACAAGCTTTAGGAGCTGCAGTTTATGACAAACTGGGGGTTTCCTTGGTTGATACTTTGGGCAGATGTTAAAGAGGGGTTCCAAGGTTATTGAGATTTTTGTGATGCATTCATTTTTCCGATAGATAAAGTCTCTAACATCACGTTAATACGGTGTAAAAGGTCATTTTATTTGATAAATAATAATAATAATAGACGGTTCTTATAAAGCGCATATCACCGTGAGGTCCCTATGCGCGTAGAAAAAGAGAATGAAATAACTTGAAAAGGCAGAAAAGAATAAATTAACTGTGATAACATTGATTGAACAAGTGTGTCTTAACCCGGGTTTTAAATAGATCAGTAGTTTCAGCCAGCTTGACATTGTTGGGTAAACTGTTCCAAAGATGTACAGCAGCATTCTGAAAAGAGCGAGAACCATAGGATGTAGATGTGATAGCCGGGGCTGAGAGAAGATGTTTGTTCTTTGAACGTAGGTTTCTAGCCGGTTGATACTGTTGAACTAAATCCTGGAGATAAGCAGGGGCTGTACCACGAAGACAATGATAAGTTAACACCAATATCTTAAAATCAATACGAGACCTAATTGGAAGCCAGTGTAAATTCTGCAGTATAGGGGTGATATGATCATGAGTGCGAGAACGAGTGACTAGCCTAGCAGCAGTATTTTGAATCCGTTGTAATTTACTAATTTGAAGATCAGGTAAACCATACAATAAACTATTACAACAATCAATACGGCACATAACTAATGAATGGATCAGTTTTTCAGCAGATTTCTGATCTAGATAATGTCTAATGCTACCAATTTTGTGAAGGACAAATGAAGCAGCCCGGCAAACATTATTAATATGATCATTCATAGAAAGATGAGCATCGAAGGTCACTCCTAGGTTGCGAGCCCTAGGAACTGAGGAAATTGAGATATTATCTAAGGCAATATTGCTAATTGGAGAGCAGGATCTATGGCGACTGGTGACATGAATAATCTCGGTTTTGTTATCGTTGAGTTTCAGACCATTGTTGGTTGACCAAATTTTGATGTCTTTCAAGCAGTTTTGTATATCTAAGATGCTTGAAGATTTTTCCCTTTGCTTGAAGGTGATGTATATTTGAGTGTCATCGGCATACATCATGCTGCCGATGCTATGATGATTAATGACGTCTTCCAAAGGAGAAGAATACAAGGTGAATAGCAAAGGTCCGACTACTGACCCCTGTGGAACGCCTTGACCCGGATAATGCAATGGAGATTCGTTTTTGCCAATCACCACAGATTGAGATCTGTTTGTAAGGTAGGACTTGACCCAGTTCAGCACGCTGCCATAAATGCCGAATCTCTCCTGAAGGCGGTGAATGAGGGTGATATGACTGATGGTGTCGAAAGCAGCCGAATAGTCCAAGAGTACCAAAATGGCCTCCTGTCCTTTGTCGAGTGCAAGAAGTAAATCATTATACACCCGTAGCAAAGCTGTCTCGCAGCTGTGATATTTCCTGTAGGCTGATTGAGTAGCGGTATGTAGATGATTATAGGACAGATGATTCTGAATTTGTTGAACAGCCAGACGTTCTATTATCTTCCCTAAAAACTTTATATTGGCAATGGGTCGATAGTTTTTGAGTTCCTCGTGGTCGAGTTTGGGGTTTTTCAAGAGCGGAGAAATGTGAGCATGTTTGAGTGGGTCTGGGAAATAACCTGTCTCCAATGACATGTTGACGATGCGGGTCAGTATGGGAGCCAGTTCATTGATGTACAGCTTTATCAAGGAGGTAGGAACAGGATCCAGACTGCACGTTGTGGACTTAGATTTCGCTATAAGTGTTATCAGCTGCTCTTCTCGAACTGGTGAAAAAGAGTCGAAAATTTCCGCAGCTGTAGTAGGCCTACGTATAGCTATTCCAGAAATGTCACGATGAGGAATTTCGTTCAGATCTCCGACTATGATTTCAATTTTGTCAGAGAAATATTTTAGAAAGCGTTCGGTGAGCGGCACAATGCTGTCTTTTTTTGAAGGAAGAACTTTAGTTGTTTTTGGAGTGCAGAGCCGATCAATTCTTTGGAAAAACTGCCGTGAGTCACAGTTTTGCAGATGTCCTGAATGGTAGTTTGTTTTTTTCTCGGATAGTAAGTGACTGTATTTTCTACACTCAGCCCTGAAGATTTGGTGATCAATGACCAAATTTGAAGATCGCCACCGACGTTCTAGTCGCCTAAGATTTTGTTTGACAGTGCGCAAATCCTTGCAAAACCAAGGTGCGTGTGGCCGGCAAGTTATCAATCTCTTTATAAGTGGGGCGTGTTTGTCCAATAGACTGGTAAGGACAGATTCATAATGAATGACGATTTGATTTAAATCAGAGCAAGTTGGTAAATTGAGATCAGACTCCATAATGTCATTGCGAAAGACTTCAGTGTCGATGTCATGAAGCTTACGAAATTGAATTTCCATTTTGACAGCCTCAGGTTTACCAATGCTTAGGGAGCATTTCAATGCAGCGTGGTCTGATGACAGGTAGTGCGTTGCAGAAACACCAAAAACAAATTCATCGGGTACACGCGTTAAAATAAGATCAAGCGTGTGACCTTGTTGATGAGTGGGGAAGTTTACATGTTGCTTCAGATTAAATGCATTAACAAAATCAAGAAACTTCTGGGCCTCACGATTACTCTCGTCGTTAACATGAAAGTTAAAGTCACCTGCAATAAGAAGGTAATTCTGTTCTGTTGATAACTTCTCGATGAAAGAAGCGAATTCGTGAAGGAATATAGGACCCGTCAATCGACGATCTTTTGTTATCTGGGGTCTATAGACAATAACTAAGCGAAGCGGTTTTTGCTTACGAGCTGAAATGAGAAGGTTAACATACTCAAATGACTCGAGTATTCCAAACTCCTTTGAACAAATATCAAAAGTTTTGCGAAAACATATTCCAACGCCACCACCTGATCTGTCCTTCCGAGGAACATGGACAAACTGGTGTGTAGGTAAAGTAGCATTTAAATCTGCAAGTGATCGATTGTCCCGTTCATCTCCACTCAACCACGTCTCAGTCAGAGCAAGAATATCGAGACGATTGGAGATAATAAGATCAGAAATCAAGGGAATTTTATTTTTCATGGATCTTGCATTCCACAGTGCAAAGTTGGAAAACATAGATCTTTGGCAATGTTCATGTGCAATTGTGACAGGAAGTTCATTTCGATTGCGTTTACTCTTTCTGTTTCTGTTTCCTTGCCCACCTCTTTTCCCTCGTCGAGTTGGACGTTTGGCGGTAATTCCAAGAGATCGTATGGTGGCCCAAACAGTGTACTCAATTCTCGGATGATACTTGAGATGATACTTGAGATTGATTAGTGCTGCCTTATCATATTTTATGATGGACTGTTGTTGCCTGGTTCCCAGCTGCTGTGGATACAGGGTGGAGTTGTTGTCATTAGAGGCACTAGCCTCATGACGACCTGGACCAGGGTTTGGATGCACATCACCAGATCGAATTAGAGGTACCTGGAGTGTACAAGTGGAGTTGCTGTAGTAAGAAACTCTCCTGCCAGTGTATTGTGGATGGACAATGCGTCTGCTTAAAGAGGGTTTAATCCATTGAGTGTTTCTTGGAAATCCTCCATTGTAGAGTTGAGCAAATCCAAATAGAAGCACACAGTACATGGAAAGCCAGTGTGATATCCTCATTGTCAAGTAGCCGGGTCTTTAAAGGCACTCAACAATGTATACCATGCAGATATGGTGAAGGTGGTAATGGCTACTACATGGAGTGGTGGTCGATGTTGCTCAAAATCGATGATTCAATCACAGTTAAATATGTAGTGAAATAAGCGGAAGAACAAATGTCCAGTGGTACCAGTGCTACATTACAATTCAGCTGGTACATGAGAATTAATGTGGAGAGCATTGAAACTCAGAAAAATAGCAAATTATATCAGAGAGAGGTGTGAGCAGCTGTCAATCTGTCAGCGCTCAAACATCTAAAACTCTTTCTTGATACTCTTTCAGAGCGAAATTTTTGAGCCTGTCAAAAGGTAAAATGCAGTGCTGTTTTGGTTGAATATCTAATTTGGGCTGAAAAAAGAAAAACTTACTAGAGTGGGATTTGAACCTGTACCCTCCGGATTAACGTGCTCTAACCCAAATGAGTTATCTAGCCCTAATATTGGCGATCTCCCTTTTTTTGTCAATATCTTTGAATATTGTCAAAAGTCAGGGAAGAACTGAAAATTCTCTGTACAAAAAACTCTGTACAGACCATGTATGTGAAACGTGGCGTCATCGAACACTTTTGGATTTTGACAAAATTTGCACTATAGAAGGGTATCAGACTCGATCAGTGGCATTTTACACCATTTTCCTGTGAGGTTAGAGACTAGTGTACAATTGTTCCTCCATTTTCTGTATATTCTACTGACAAATTTGGACATAAGAACAGACATAAAATTATAGTTTTGGAACTATCTTTCTTAGGAAACCAACCATACGGGAAGACAAAGATATTGATATTAAAATGCAAATTTTAATTTCAGTTGACTTTAATATGATTTAAAATATATTTTCATATTTTCAAAAAGTTTTTTGTTTTACCTTTAATATGGCGGACTCTTCCAGGGTGAGGGTTGTGACGCGCGAAGAAAGCACTCTGACTCAGGTTGCCAAACCGGGCGCTCGCCATGGTGGCCGGTCGGTTCCCTGCGAAGTCCTTCCTCGTCATAGGGAGGTGGTGGTTTTTGGGGTTGTGTTCTGGTACGACGCCCAGGGTGCTGCGGACCACCAGCGGGTCACCATTGGACGGGATGAAAACGGGCATCATTTAGTTTCACTTCTGTAAGCAAAAGGAAATAAATAAATAAATAAACCAACAAATAAAAATACAAAATTTGAATTTTAGAGTTTTTTTTAAAGCTTTTCATAAACCATATCAACTAATAAAATATTTGATATACACACTTATCTACCAAATGCAAATAAGGCCCGCAAACAAACAAAAAACTTTTTAAGACAGGTATTTGAGTTTTGTGAATTAAGACTGCATGATTTATATAGCACCATATAAGGGTTATAAGGTGCTGTGTGTCCCGGGGACATTCAGCAGACCACGGGGACAAACCCTTCTCGTGGCGAAAAAGTGTACACGGGTTTTTTTTTCTGCATTACACAACACTCAACCCGGCTTTAACGTCCCATCCGAAGACGAAGCAATAATGGTTAAGTGCCTTGCTTTTAAAGGGCACAAGTATTATGATGAGACTCAAACCCACACCTGCGACAGCTGTCAGAAACACCAGAGCCTGCCGGCCAAAAAATGCCACAATCCACACCAGAAAAGAGACAAATTTCCCCTACAGAAGAGAAATTAGTGGGTCAATACCCTCTTTCCCCCCACCCCCCCAAAAACTTTCAAAGCTTGCGCACAACAACAACATTTTCTCCATGTCTATACAAAAGGTGCATATTTTTTGTTCCAAGCCCCAATCTTCACCCCACGAACCCCAACCCAGAATGTCACTCATTTAAAACAGAGCACTAGAAAAACAAAAAAAAAAACATCCCCATAAAATCCCCGTAACGCCCAAAAAAAACTCCTCTGAAACGTGTACTGATACGGTAAAGGAGGTAGGAACAGGATCCAGACTGCACGTTGTGGACTTAGATTTCGCTATAAGTGTTATCAGCTGCTCTTCTCGAACTGGTGAAAAAGAGTCGAAAATTTCCGCAGCTGTAGTAGGCCTACGTATAGCTATTCCAGAAATGTCACGATGAGGAATTTCGTTCAGATCTCCGACTATGATTTCAATTTTGTCAGAGAAATATTTTAGAAAGCGTTCGGTGAGCGGCACAATGCTGTCTTTTTTTGAAGGAAGAACTTTAGTTGTTTTTGGAGTGCAGAGCCGATCAATTCTTTGGAAAAACTGCCGTGAGTCACAGTTTTGCAGATGTCCTGAATGGTAGTTTGTTTTTTTCTCGGATAGTAAGTGACTGTATTTTCTACACTCAGCCCTGAAGATTTGGTGATCAATGACCAAATTTGAAGATCGCCACCGACGTTCTAGTCGCCTAAGATTTTGTTTGACAGTGCGCAAATCCTTGCAAAACCAAGGTGCGTGTGGCCGGCAAGTTATCAATCTCTTTATAAGTGGGGCGTGTTTGTCCAATAGACTGGTAAGGACAGATTCATAATGAATGACGATTTGATTTAAATCAGAGCAAGTTGGTAAATTGAGATCAGACTCCATAATGTCATTGCGAAAGACTTCAGTGTCGATGTCATGAAGCTTACGAAATTGAATTTCCATTTTGACAGCCTCAGGTTTACCAATGCTTAGGGAGCATTTCAATGCAGCGTGGTCTGATGACAGGTAGTGCGTTGCAGAAACACCAAAAACAAATTCATCGGGTACACGCGTTAAAATAAGATCAAGCGTGTGACCTTGTTGATGAGTGGGGAAGTTTACATGTTGCTTCAGATTAAATGCATTAACAAAATCAAGAAACTTCTGGGCCTCACGATTACTCTCGTCGTTAACATGAAAGTTAAAGTCACCTGCAATAAGAAGGTAATTCTGTTCTGTTGATAACTTCTCGATGAAAGAAGCGAATTCGTGAAGGAATATAGGACCCGTCAATCGACGATCTTTTGTTATCTGGGGTCTATAGACAATAACTAAGCGAAGCGGTTTTTGCTTACGAGCTGAAATGAGAAGGTTAACATACTCAAATGACTCGAGTATTCCAAACTCCTTTGAACAAATATCAAAAGTTTTGCGAAAACATATTCCAACGCCACCACCTGATCTGTCCTTCCGAGGAACATGGACAAACTGGTGTGTAGGTAAAGTAGCATTTAAATCTGCAAGTGATCGATTGTCCCGTTCATCTCCACTCAACCACGTCTCAGTCAGAGCAAGAATATCGAGACGATTGGAGATAATAAGATCAGAAATCAAGGGAATTTTATTTTTCATGGATCTTGCATTCCACAGTGCAAAGTTGGAAAACATAGATCTTTGGCAATGTTCATGTGCAATTGTGACAGGAAGTTCATTTCGATTGCGTTTACTCTTTCTGTTTCTGTTTCCTTGCCCACCTCTTTTCCCTCGTCGAGTTGGACGTTTGGCGGTAATTCCAAGAGATCGTATGGTGGCCCAAACAGTGTACTCAATTCTCGGATGATACTTGAGATGATACTTGAGATTGATTAGTGCTGCCTTATCATATTTTATGATGGACTGTTGTTGCCTGGTTCCCAGCTGCTGTGGATACAGGGTGGAGTTGTTGTCATTAGAGGCACTAGCCTCATGACGACCTGGACCAGGGTTTGGATGCACATCACCAGATCGAATTAGAGGTACCTGGAGTGTACAAGTGGAGTTGCTGTAGTAAGAAACTCTCCTGCCAGTGTATTGTGGATGGACAATGCGTCTGCTTAAAGAGGGTTTAATCCATTGAGTGTTTCTTGGAAATCCTCCATTGTAGAGTTGAGCAAATCCAAATAGAAGCACACAGTACATGGAAAGCCAGTGTGATATCCTCATTGTCAAGTAGCCGGGTCTTTAAAGGCACTCAACAATGTATACCATGCAGATATGGTGAAGGTGGTAATGGCTACTACATGGAGTGGTGGTCGATGTTGCTCAAAATCGATGATTCAATCACAGTTAAATATGTAGTGAAATAAGCGGAAGAACAAATGTCCAGTGGTACCAGTGCTACATTACAATTCAGCTGGTACATGAGAATTAATGTGGAGAGCATTGAAACTCAGAAAAATAGCAAATTATATCAGAGAGAGGTGTGAGCAGCTGTCAATCTGTCAGCGCTCAAACATCTAAAACTCTTTCTTGATACTCTTTCAGAGCGAAATTTTTGAGCCTGTCAAAAGGTAAAATGCAGTGCTGTTTTGGTTGAATATCTAATTTGGGCTGAAAAAAGAAAAACTTACTAGAGTGGGATTTGAACCTGTACCCTCCGGATTAACGTGCTCTACCAACTGAGTTATCTAGCCCTAATATTGGCGATCTCCCTTTTTTTGTCAATATCTTTGAATATTGTCAAAAGTCAGGGAAGAACTGAAAATTCTCTGTACAAAAAACTCTGTACAGACCATGTATGTGAAACGTGGCGTCATCGAACACTTTTGGATTTTGACAAAATTTGCACTATAGAAGGGTATCAGACTCGATCAGTGGCATTTTACACCATTTTCCTGTGAGGTTAGAGACTAGTGTACAATTGTTCCTCCATTTTCTGTATATTCTACTGACAAATTTGGACATAAGAACAGACATAAAATTATAGTTTTGGAACTATCTTTCTTAGGAAACCAACCATACGGGAAGACAAAGATATTGATATTAAAATGCAAATTTTAATTTCAGTTGACTTTAATATGATTTAAAATATATTTTCATATTTTCAAAAAGTTTTTTGTTTTACCTTTAATATGGCGGACTCTTCCAGGGTGAGGGTTGTGACGCGCGAAGAAAGCACTCTGACTCAGGTTGCCAAACCGGGCGCTCGCCATGGTGGCCGGTCGGTTCCCCGCGAAGTCCTTCCTCGTCATAGGGAGGTGGTGGTTTTTGGGGTTGTGTTCTGGTACGACGCCCAGGGTGCTGCGGACCACCAGCGGGTCACCATTGGACGGGATGAAAACGGGCATCATTTAGTTTCACTTCTGTAAGCAAAAGGAAATAAATAAATAAATAAACCAACAAATAAAAATACAAAATTTGAAGTTTAGAGTTTATTTTAAAGCATTTCATAAACCATATCAGAGCTAATAATACATAGTTTGATATAGCACACTTATCTACCAAATGCAAATAAGGCCCGCAAACAAACAGAAACATTTTAAGACAGGTATTTGAGTTTTGTGAATTATGAGACTGCATGATTTATATAGCACCAATATAAGGGTTTATAAGGTGCTGTGTGTGCCGGCACATTCAGCAGACACACTGGGACAAAACCCTTCTCGTGGCGATAAGTGTACACAGGTTTCTTTTACGTGCATTACACAACACTCAGGACCTACGGCTTTAACGTCCCATCCGAAGGACGAAGCAATAATGGTTAAGTGCCTTGCTTTAAGGACACAAGTATTATGACTGAGACTCAAACCCACACTCTGCTGACAGCTGATCAGAAACACCAGAGCCTGCTCGGCCACAACATGCCACAATCACACCATGAAAAGAGACAAATCCACTATCAGAAGAGAAATTAGTGAGGTCAAATACCCTCTTTCCCCCCACCCCCAACAACTTTCTAAAGTCTTGCGCAGCAACAACGAACATTTTCTCCATGGTCTAGTACAAAAGGTGCATATTTATGTTCCAATGCCCCAATTCTTCACCACACGAACACACACACCCAGAATGTCACTCATTCAAAACAAGAGCACTAGAAAAACAAAAAACAAACATCCCACAGTAAAATCCCAGTAACGCCAAAAAACACTCCTCTGAAACGTGTACTGATACTGTGTAAAGAGATTGTTTCCAATCAATGTAAATGTGTAGACACACACTGAAAAACATCGCAGCACGACACAGAGTTTGTCTCGCTCTGTGTTTGTTCACATTTTCGACTTTGAAAACGTTGCCGGACAAAAGCATGCCTGAGTTGCCAACGAATAACGGTTGAGTATTTACTCAGGTTCCCCCCCCCCCCCCCCCCGTTTGTTTTCTTTGCATGTAATAATACTTGGCTTGTCTAGAGGACTGCAGTGGGGGGGGGGGGCTGAGGGTTTCATTGACTTTAACGCTTTCTCCCTGATGGCATTTTAGCTGTGTTTGTTTACTTATTTATTAGTAAACACAGGTGTGTCAACTAATTCTCAGATTTTTTTTCCCCCCACAATCACACTGTGTTTCAATTCAGTTGAGTTTATTCTCCACAGTGTCAAGTATCATTTAACATTTTAATAGAAAAATAATAGGCAGAAAATATTCAGGTTATAATCAGGGATTAAATTGTAGGGAAAATCCACAACAGTGCAATTGGATTGTAGCCAAAACCTTTTTACTGGACCAGAAAATTTATTACAAGACCGGAATCAAAATAAGCAAAAAAAAAAAACATTCTAGTGTCACAATTAAACTGTTCTTATTTGAAGGAACATTACAGAATTGGTAAAAAAAAACTTGTAAATTATACTTTTTGATCACAGATTTACATAAAACTTACAAGGCCTAATGATGATGATAGTAGAAAACATCCCTTGAAATATTTCTGTCTGAAATGCCATATTTGATGAGAAATCAATAAACTAATTTTTTGATTGGAGTTTATCGCTCAGTGAGCGTTTTATTTATTTGTTGAACCTATATGATTTCATGCAAATGTGTAATCGGTTTTTCACTATTATAGTGACCCAGATGGCCGATCGATCTCAAACTTCTACAGGTTTGTCAGTTTATGTGTATGGTGGATTACATAAAGTGCTTGCACTGCCAGCAACTGTTTTGTTAGCAAAAACCAATTCTGTAATGTTCCTTTAAACAAGCATTCAGAGAAGGTTTATCTCATTTGTCTTATGGGTAATACAGAACTGAAAGATATTTATCAGACTCATGTCAAAGTCAACATTTGAACATAATTTCATATAAATTAAAGATGAGGATTCATAAAACACAACATTGCGGGACTTGTCTGGTTGTGAGTTTACTAGCCTGATGCTAAAAACGCTGGCCTCGGGCCTGTGATCTAGAGTAAATTTTGAGCCTTGATAATGGAATTGAAGTAAAAAATAAGTATGGAGGAGGGGCCCATCATAAAGAAGCAAAGCTTGTGAGAGTATGGGACCCTGAGGATGCGTGTGCATTGAGCTGAGTATATTTAGCAGGGAACCAGGAACAACCATTGTACAACTAATAACCATTTGGATTTCCTGTTTTTATATTTTTTTTATAAGCAGTAGAATTTCTCTGCTTATGAGCTTTACAGTATCAGGCTTGGCTCTCAGAAAAGGGGGAGCTTCTAAAAAATTAATGACAGATCCAAAAATTGCCCACATACTTCAAACCACAAATCTAAAGTAGACACGTTCTTATGTTGCTGCGAGACATGGACTATTGCATTATTACATCCAAGCATTTAATATGATTGCTCTGGGACTTCTAACAACATTAGCGAGCATGGGACTCAGGGGGCAAGCCTATGATCTTCATTGATGGCTGAGACTGAACACAGGGGACACAATCAACAGTAGTTTTCATTAAAGTTCAATCATTAATCACAAAGCCACAGAGTGATGCTGTCCAATGCACTTCCAACCATCCAATAAAAGATTGACTAATGATCATGCTAGTCTACCTATGTCAATGTGGTTTGATGATGTTAAAGGGACACTACTTTGAAAATTCTCACTTCTCATACAACCAACCCATGGAAATGTCATCAAATTCGGAGGTGAGCAGGCTTATTGCAATCCAAATAAGCAACAGTAGGCCTGGAATTACATGGAGGCCATGACTTCTGTTGCCCTTGTCTTAGCCTTGGTGCCCCTTCAAAAGTCTCACACAGGCTTAAAGATTTGCGCACTTTGTAAAATGAAAATGGCCTTGCCACATAAAGAAAAAATTCCAGGCCTGCACCATGGATCTATATCAAATGGCATTTACTTGGCTTTGACAGTATGTCAGATGAGAAATAAAAATAGAGAGGATTGGTACTGGTTTGAACTTTAGAATCAGTGAGCTTTTAGCGGGAAATATTGCTCTGGAGGATTGGTACTGGTTTGAACTTTAGAATCAGTGAGCTTTCAAATGGAAATATTTCTCTGAAAAATTGGTGCTGGTATGAAATTCAGAATCAGCGAGCTTCCAGAGGGAAATATTGCTCTGGAAAATTGGTACTGGTAGGAACTTCAGAAACACTGAGCTTTCAGAGGAAATTTTTCATTTTAAACATTAAGTTACAAATTGTAACAACATTTTATGGGGAATCCAAAAAATTTAGAATTTTAATACGAATAATGTCTTTCCTTCTATACATTTTTTGAAAAGTAGTGAGGCCCGTCAGATTCAGCCAAAATAATTAATTTGTCAACGTTTAATCTCAAATATTAATCAGACAATCCTCGTTGTGACCGTGCGGTCTCTACGTGTTTGAGATAAAAGAGGGCCGAGTCCGTACTTTGAAGTCAAATCTACAGCGCTGTATGTCAACTGAGGCTTCAGTCCGTTATTCAATTCCCCAGCCACTCGCCAGGACATCATGTTTTCTAAATGCCCAACAATATATTTACTTCCCCAGTATCCATGGCTTGTTCTTTCGTTTATTTGTAGAAATTCCTAGAGCATTAGCAGGAGTATACCAAACACAATGGTCCCAAAGCCGCAGGGAGACTTCTTTGGTTTTACGGTAAACAGTTGCTTGTCTACAGTCAACATAGAAACTACAATCAGTCAACATACAAACTTTACTTTGGGTAAACGTTAACAGCAGAGATAACTTTGTGAGACCATGAGGGGGGTTGCAGAGGTTGAGTGGCAATTTATTAAGGGGTACACAGTAGCCTTTATGTGCTGCAGACAACTATTAAGGGTGGCTGTCATGACTTAGGCTGTTTAAATATAGGGTCAAAGATTGTTTTTTTGTCAACGTAAAGCTAATTTACAGGCAAAATTATCAAGAAATATACAATAAAAGTCACCTGTAAAAGTTTCAGCTGAATAAAGTGTCTACTTGTTGAGAAAAACAGCATTAAACTGTCCAGTATTTTCATCAAGAACGTCAAATAAAACTCAAATCCATGCTTGTTTAGCGAGGTGACAGTGGGTACCAACTGCATCTCTGGCCGCAGCATTCGCGAACGGTCACCACGGAAATATTAATTTTCTGTCAACCCTCAAAAATCTGAGAAACGCTTCACGCATGAATCATTTCTCAGATTCAAAGGTTTTCGGGTGAAAAATTATCCAAACCATATATCACTCTGAAGGGAATCCTTTCTCAAAACAGTTTATAATCAACAGCTGCAGTGCTTCTTACCAAGTAAGTTTTTATGGTCATTAATTTTTTTGAGTATTTATGACCTTACCTTTAGAGTGTGTGCACAACATTGCGAGACTGAAAATGTTAGTGTTAACAGATTTGCACAAAACTTATAAAGATGGTCAGGGTTGCAAACTTTCATTGAACAATTTTTGCTTGAAATGCCCATTTTTTTTGAGAAAATAGTAAACTGATCACTGTTGATCTCCTGAGACCAAAACTTGATGTACTAAAACAGTACAGGGCATTTTTACGAACTATTTCTTCCTTGACTCCCTTGACTCCAATGACCGATTGAGCCTATAAATTGTCACAGGTTTCATTTCTGTCCCATGTATATGTTGGGTCACATTCGGTGTGGATGCTGGTCTTTGATAACTACCAATGCTGTGCATATGCTTTAAATACAAATACAAATAATAGCAATGACTGAAACTTTCAATGTTTGTCACTTCTTGTTAGGATTAGTAAGGATAAAAGACAATATTGTTTAATTTTAGTCTGAAAGCTTACTGACTATGAAGTTCATACTAGAACCATTTTTTTCTGTGAAATATTTCCCTCTGAAATGAAGTTATAATCAAGAAAAACTTTATCTGAAAACCTATTTAAAAAACTCAGCTGATTTCGGTTGTTACAACCAAAATTAAGGACAAGTGTGCTTACATTTTGCATGGTTTTCACTTTTTTCTCTCCTGATTCACACAACGGATTAAGCCAAAATTTTCACAGGTTTTTTATTTTATATGGTTGATCACACAAAACATAAATTACCTCAGTTCTACCAATCCTGTATAATATCTTTAAAACTACCATTTGCATGCTTCTGTGAATGTTTGAACACTCAAAACTACTGGGACAGCTGTAATAATATTCTCCAATTTCAATCAGTAAGAACATGTTACAAATTAAAATCACTTTCAACAAGTTTTGTATTGAGACAAAATACCTGGCATTGATAAAACAACTTTGTGACTTTCCAAAACATTTGATCACCTTCTCAAGGAAGAAAAAAAAAGGCTTATAGCTTTCCTATTGAATTTATGATTTTTATGAAAAACGAGCAAAACTGTACACTAAGTTAAGATAAATTACAAAAGTGGGGGTTCAGGTAAGTTTTTCCATCTCCTTTTATCAAACAGTAAATCGAAAATTGATTTCTAACTTCTTTAAGACAAATTCACCCTTGACAACACTTAATAAAAAAGAAGAAGATTGAACAAAGGTTGAGATTTTCAATTTGTGTTATTTGTTTTGGTCGGGGTTATAAGTTTGAGATCTTCAATTTGTGTTCTTATATTTTGTTGAAGTAATACATCACAAGGGAAACTGACTGGGTAAATTTAAAGTAATTTTGGGATGAACAAATGACAAAATTACTAAACAGACTAGAACCTGCGGCCTCCAGATTATTATTATTTTTATTTTTTTTTTTTTGGGGGGGGGTAGGCCATAGGCTTCAAACCCACAGATGTGCAGTGTGACAAATCTCTACTCCAATAATACAATTATCAATACACTGTTATCCGCATTTACAAAATCTTATCAAAATAGCATAAACCCATGGCTATAATAAAGTTATCACATTAATCTTGTTCACGCCTTTAATCCAATTATCTTTGTAATCACCAATGACAAAATAAATCGACAGTGTTAATCTCAAATCGGTTTTTGATGGGACTGGGACCGTTAAGTCAACAGCAAAACTAAAGGCTTGATTGATACTGGTTTGTCACAATATTACTACTTTAAAAAAAACATGCTAGTATCCGTATTGCTAGCTGTTTGTGTTCAGTCGTCAAGGCACGAAACGAACCAACCATTTTCACTTGTTACTACTGTGTGCCACATAGCGCCCCACATAATTGGTTGAATGTTAATAGCAACAACAAAATCTGGTCGTCGTCCCGCGGCCGTGTTTTCACAAAATCTACCCTGAAATACCATGAAATAAAACGAGGCCAACTGAGAGTTACAAACGGAATGCAATACAAAATGCTTACCTTGAGCCTTCGGTGTTATTAACTTTCAGGATCGGTGTAGAAAATCAAGAAAAAATCCTGCCAGTTTGTGGTTTTACAGCAGTGCTGGTTGACTGGGGCTGGACAAGTGTTTAGAGTTCAGTGTTTGTGTACGTGGTTGTAGTAGTAGTAGTAGCTCTGCGTGGTTGTACTGGGTGGTTGTGCCCCGTTGCTAAGGGGAACGCCGGTCTCCCGCAGTCGCCCTCTAACAGGGTCAGTGTGAATCGATTTTGAACCCACAAAGGTAACAACTACAAAACCCGGAATGACAAAAGGGGTGAAAGATCATCCCATTGTGAGCGCTCTTGTTCGATTTGTTCGGTTCTCGTCGGCTTAGCTGGTGCAGCAGAGTGAAGTTGTTTGCAGGCTTGTAAGGTTTTGATAAAAACGATTAGATTCGGATGCGAAGAAAATTGATTTTTTTTGTAAAGTGAAGGGCTATGGGCTAGACAGGGAAATATAGACCTGTCAAGATATCCACACGCCCGCAGTGACTTTTTAAGAAGTATAACTTAAATAAATAAACAATGCGTTGCAGCTGAGTTTTTCCAGGGAGATTGATTAGGTTTTCCCCCCAGCACTGACGCAGAATACATAATTGATGTTTTCAAAGTAATTAAGTTTTAATGTTTCTACTTTGGGACACTTCAGAAGTTCCCGAGGGCTTTAGAATAATCAAATAAATTATTCAAAACAAGTGTTTATTTTTTTTACGTTGGCAACGAGGCCTAATACACCGTGGACAGGGGTCCGATCAATATATAAACATAAATAAACACTTTGAAACAAAAGTGGTAAAAAAAAAAATTTCAAAGAGGTTTTTTTCGGGTGGTGCCTGTAAAAATAGGCAAGGTGATGGACCACCCCTTTCTTTGTTGACGCCACACTCTTTGGTGAGCAACTGTTGTCATTGCATGGCCTCCGACTCACCCCCCTTACCCCCTACATCCCATATCATATCAGAAGTGCCCAAGGGCTTAAGAAAAAATAAACAAACAAAGGGAAAGCGTTACTGATTAAGTAGTTTTTGTTTTACGTACGGCACCACTATCTTACTATCTTACTGTGGAACTTGGCTTGATCGGGGGGGGGGGGGGGACCAACCCCCTCTTTGTTGACCAGCCACGGTTCGGGGGGGGGGGGTGCCCCAGGTTCCCCCACGAGAAGCATCCAACATGACATCGTAAAGTCCTTTTAAAAAAAGAGAGAAGAAAAACAAGGTCGATGCCACCAAAGCAATGCCTACCTCTGTGTAGCCCCTCCCCTATGAAAATCCTGACAAAGCCGCTAGTGTTGACGTCACTCCCTTGGGTGCACTACTGCTGTCACATTCTGCTGTTCATCGACTCGACCATACACCCCCACCCACCCCCCGTACGCGATTTTTTCCTGCAGCATTCTTCGTCAATACAGCAACAGTTAAGAGATAGGCTGTTCTTCCCTATCCCTTAACTGTTGACTCCATAGCGACGTGTGCTGCAGAAAATAAATTTGCCCCGTACCTTTTGGTGCGCTGACTGTGCAAGTCTCGCGTGTATTCAAACATTGGGACCCGTTAAAGTGTGCGAGTTCGTTTGCTTCGCGCGTGGTACCGAAGTGGTCCCCAAAATGTTCAAATACGCGCGAGACTTGCACGGTCTATAGACCTTTTTTTTATCAACAAACTGCGCTGATTGGCATGGAGGGCCGAATATTAAAATCGCAAAACATTCAATCGCGGGTAGAGATGTTGTGACCAAATTCGACATTTCTTGCAAACCTTCAATGAAAAAAATATATATATACATTTAATGATTGATTGCTTTGTTTCCAACAAATTCAACACCATTTTTGAATATTTGTGTAACATAGTTACAAACTGTGGCTATGCGTTTTTGCTTTGCATTTATGGCTTCCCATAGTTTTCCAACCTTGGTTTGCACAACTTGGGCTGTGACGTTGCAAAAGAAAGCCTTATTGTTCCATAATCACCTTTCAACACTGCTCTGTGTCTGGGCATGGTCGGGGCACTTCGACTTCGGGTAAAACCTGGGACAACAACATTTGTTCACAAGAAACTTCAGTGTTCAGTGTCACGCAAGAATGCTATTTATTGGGTTATACACTATAATAATCGCACAGTTTTTTTACTTTATAGTCAAAAAATAAGATAAGATTATTGTTTATAAAAAATGACTATAGCATCCTTGCTTCCAATTGTTTTTATTGTTGTTATTTTTTTTTAATACACATGATAAAAGATGTTGAGATAAAAAGCTACTTTTAAATACACATAAATAAACACCATTTACAGCAGTTCAGTTTGTTCACAAACCAAGAGTGAAAAGGAGGTAAACACAATTAATTTACACAATAGTCCTTTTGTTGTCGTAAAGCAAGCAAAACAAAATTTAAGAGAGATAGAAGAATGAGAAATGACTTGTAATTGTTTTGATAGCTTATGAATGGTGTAGAAACATAATATCAGAGAAATATATTACATTTTGTACAAATTGGTCTTAGTACAAGCCGGTATTGTTTCATTCAAAGAATGTAGTTTGTGAATAAATACCCACATATATTGTAAAAAACAATCGACAACCACGGTGAAATTTCGTTTTGTTTTGTTTTTCTAAGCTATCGGTCATTTTCGGTTTTTACTCGCTTATTTTGATTTGATCACTGTAGTTCTTTACAATCATTCTTGGCCATCAAACTAAACAATAAACAAAGCTAAACAATTAGGTTAAGATATCCTTTATGTAATAACGGGTCCAGATTCGGCCGCCATCTTTGAAGCCCCATACGGAAGGTGAAGCATGTTTTCAACATTACGGACTGACAGTCGGAGCTGCAGTCGCGGTTTCGAAAAGGACCTAAGCCTTTCAACTCAACTTAGAAAATAAAACCAGAAAAACCCAAAACAACAACAACAGAAACTAGTTCTAAAAGAAACTCTAAAGCTACGTCATTCAACATTTTGTACAAGATGGGGTTTATATCTAAAGGATCGGAGAGTGGGACCAACCATTTTATTTGTGTCTTCTATATTTTGTTGACACGCCCTCAGCTGCAACTATTTCGTCTTCCCTTTTATAAATCCATTACATTATGGATCAAACTTCCTAAACATTGACGCAGACAAATTACGAATAAACAAATAAACAAACACCCCAACAGACAAACAAAACAACCCCCCAGCAGGGAGCCCCCCCCCCCCGAAAAAATAATAATAAATAAATAAAAAATAAAATAATAATAATAATAATAAATAAAAAAAAATAAAAAAAATCCACAAACTATGAACGAAAAAACATGAACAGAATTTTTTTTACAATACAAAACATTAAACAATAAAAAAAATTAAAATAAAAAAAAAACACCCTAAGAAAAAATATAAAGAAACAAAAACCAAAAAAGAGTATTAACAAATGTACACAAACTAATAATGGTATAAGACATGCATAATTCAGCATGCGGGACATAATATAGCCTCAATTTGATGAAAATGAGGTAAAAATGGCGCATGATTAACACAAAAGGATTTAAAAAACAATTCAGTACTGAAGAACATGTTTTTGGCAATTAAAAATAAAACATTTTGGATGATGAACTTGGAAGTGGAGTTTCAAAACAATCCACAAGTACGCAAGGGATGGTACACCGTTTCATCAAAGGAAAGAAAAAACCTTCCTAGCGATCCTCTAGCTTAACGGAATATCTGAGGAACTCTCAAAAGTGCGTTGCGCTGAAACCCGTGGGTGTGAAGATAAAATTGTGAAGAGAGAAAATGTCGATTGATAACACCAACTTGGGGAAAAAACTAACAGCACACGTCGGCTATGAAGTCAACAGTTAAGAGATCAGGCTGTTCTTCCCTATCCCTTATCTGTTGACTCCATAGCCGACGTGTGCTGCAGAACATAAATTTGCAGCCAGGTAGGGACTGAAACCCCAATCCAATGGCTCCAATCCGGGATTCGAACCGGGGTCTGCAGAGGTGAAAAGGCAAGGGGGGAAAAACCGGCAACAACACGTTACTTCAGAGGGAGCCGTTTCTCACAAGTTTTATACTATCAACAGCTCTCCATTGCTTGTAATACCAAGTAAGTTTTTATGTTAACAATTATTTTGAGTAATTACCAATAGTGTCCAGTGCCTTTAAACTGACGCAGAATCCGAGCTAAAATCCCGTGTCTAACCAGTTTACAGGTCAACCTGACCCACAGGTCCCCAGGACCCCCGGGTCAATGCTGACCGGGAGTTTTTTTTTTTAGAGTACACCCCCACCATTATTAAACAAACTTCCCTTCGCAGAATAATTCTCAAACTAAAGGGGAAAAAACAAGTTCATGCTTGTGCATGTGTTTGCCCTGATTTATGCATAATAATAATAACAATAATAGTATTGTTGCACATACAAAATGAACACAATTACTTGATAAAAATTAAATGAATGCACTGTTTGCTGCAGTTCATCGTGCTATTTCAATAAACAACACTCTTTTAAAAACATTAATCTAATCAGAAAAAAACCATGACAATGCCATGAATGCAATTTGGCACAAAATCAAAGTTTTCATTCTTAATGAACACAAAACAAAATCCATAAAAAAAGTATACAAACAATAATAATTAGAGCTAGTCAAACAGCAAAATTAGTTGAGATTCTACAAAACTCTTTCCAATTATGCCCCTTTTTTTCATTGAAAAACAAGTTAAAAAAGGAGAAGAAAAGGAAGAAGAAGAGAGAGAGAAAGTAAAAAACAAAACACTTCTCTGATGGCCTGTTTGGAGAAGAGGACCTTCAAGAAACCTAATTGAAACTATGGCCAGCCAGCCCACTGGTTCCATTAATTAATCAATTAAAAACTTATCCTCGACATTTCAAAGAAAATGGTCAGAAAAGACAAAAAAGGAGAGGCACTGATTGGATAATTCAAATCACTCAACAAGGTAGGAATTAAAAAGTACTTTTTTTCCAAAGGAATAATTCAAAAAACAAAAGATTCAAAAAAATAGAATGAAAAACCATCCTACAAACAATTTTACAACGTTACCTCTATTTACAAGTCTAATTTGTACAATTTTGTGAATCACCTGATCATATTCGAAATCACGTCCTTTCCTCGTGTCCGTTTTCCCGTACTTTCTCAAACTTTTTAACTTTTAAAATATTTGGCAAAACTCCTTTGCGTTTTAGTTCAAAGGGTCATTTTGTTTAATTGTGGACAATTTCAGTACTGTCAACAGCTTTGGGGTGGTTCTTCCACACCGTATTGCTAATAACAAAACAAAAATACAGTTGGAAACTCAGTATATTTTGTAACATAGCACATTTGCCATGCTATGCCAGTTAACATAAAATCATGCCAGAAAATAAAATGGCTATGTGGTGCTTGAAAAAAAACGGCGTTTAGTGTTACGGTTTTCAAATAATAATCAATAAAAAAAACATACACTTCTTATTTTAAAAACCATGAAGACAACAAAGATATGTAAAGGAAACCAACATATTTCCACCAATTTGGTCGAATGACGAAAAAACCAAAAACGACATCAAATAAAATCTATATCTGACCCTGGGGCAAACAAATCCTACAGCTCCTCTCGCGGACCGAAGACGAAACTAACAGCGCCCTCTTTACAAATCTCAGAGTGGGTTTTTTTTCTTCAGAAACTCAAAATCTTAAAAATAAATTGCTAAATACACGTAAACCAGTCACAAGGTTAACACATGGCAAAGGTACGGTAGGTTACCAGTTAAATCTCGTCTGTCCACGACAACTCCATGCCATGAAGGTTGGCCTTAGATTTTAAGTAAGTCTAGGTTTATCAAGTACGTAACAGAACTTGGTTGCCATTTCTCGACAGTTTTACAATAAAAATATTTCCTCTGTTTTAAATTATCAAACTGCACAGTCTCAATCAATATTTCAAATCCTTATAATTTATGCGTAGACTTAAAAACATTTACCGGTTTTCATAATTATGCGTAGACTAAAACAAAATGTCCAAAAAGCAGCGCCTTTCATTTTGAATGTTTTGTTATATAAATATAACCCCAGCACCAGTCTTGGCTGAATCTAAAGTGCACTCCTCAAACACCACTCTTGGGGATTTTTTCCAAACCTCGGCTTATAGGCTCCGGGCTTCGCTTGATGATGGAAACACCATGCAAAATGAACACTGCTCCCAAATTTGTGACGGAGCCCAAGCCGAGGTTTGGAAAAGGCCCTTTGTATCTCTGATGGTCAAAACAGCCATCACATGGACACTTCGTCCGAAAAGCCTTCCAGAAAGTATTTCCTTGATGGTCTGATAACTTCTTTGCTTTGTGCTTTGCAAAAAGTAGCGGGAATCCATTCAGTTGCTTTGTGATGTCACACAGGCTCAAACAGGATCCACACTACAGCCAAAAAAAAAAAAAAAAGACTCATACATTGGCGGACAGTTTTGCTGGGCGCCAACACAAAACATTTCCATTGTCAACCTTAACAATAGCAGCGAGGGGAAGTTTTTGTTTCTCCTGTCGACAACCGGCTTGCGTAATTTCTACGGCCGAGGACCTCTTCCTTACCAACTTTGAAATCACGAAAGTCTGTTTGGCACAACATAAAGAAACCCTATAGTGCATCCACTCCCATGAAAAAAAGTGACACAAACTAAAATATCCCCTCCCCATAAATTAACACCCTAAAACACTTATCAGTGTCTACTGGTAATTATTACATCCCCTCTTAAAAAAATATTGCGCACAGATGTTGCTTTTTAAAAACTCCTGTTTTCCAGGCTGCATAAACCGTTTCTCACAATGTTATAACGTTGTCGATGGTACCACAACACTGACAATAATTACTAGGGTACCATTCAACCGCTGACGATAT
The DNA here is from genome assembly GCA_032158295.1 of Pycnopodia helianthoides. Taxonomy (NCBI): domain Eukaryota; kingdom Metazoa; phylum Echinodermata; class Asteroidea; order Forcipulatida; family Asteriidae; genus Pycnopodia; species Pycnopodia helianthoides. The sequence continues at coordinate 8,148,802 of CM063261.1, forward strand.
CTTGAACACCATTAAAATCTACAGGAAGCACATTATATAGACCTATACTGATGTATAAAACAGGGTTATTTTGTCTGCAAGTTGTTGGGTGTCTTACCAACAAATTACCCAGTCAGTTTCCCTTGTGGTTTATTACTTGATATAAAAAAAATTATAACAATAATTTTACCAATTGGTGTCGTTCCCAAGAGTATTTTGTGTTTTCGCCAAGAGAATCTTCAAAATGTCATAATGGTCACGTGTTGACCTTTGACATTCGTAAGTTCATTTGCTAAAAAAACATGTCCTCGTCTGTATAGCCATTTTCTGGGTTCAGTTCAACTGTGTAAAGTGACACCAACATGTTGTACTGCGACTTTGATGAATTTCCCCCAATAATTTCAAATCTTGCCCCAACGAAAAACCGGGTTAGTATATGCATGCACTTACGGGTGTGAATTTCATTCTATATTGATTATTATTTCGCCAATATGGTGTAGAAAAGTATGGAAGCATTAAAGAGACATTGCGAAAAATAAAAGAAAGTCATATTTATGACTGATTACAAGTCATAGTTATGATTTACATCTCATAATTAAAGTTCGCATGAGTCGTAATGACTTAGAAAAGTCATAATTATGACTTGTGCCAATTAAGTAATATTAATGAGATATATAAGTCCTAATTATGACTTGTAATAAGTTATAATTCGGAGATGTAAGCGATAATTATGACTTTAGTTTTCTGTCTCTCCCGATGTCCCTTTAACACTTCGTACAAAAGAGCATGAATTGAGTAAAAAGTATTTTTTCTATAGTGACACCACCGTTACTGAGAATAACCCGAAAGCCTGTGGGAGTTCTTTGATGGTTATGGTCCCGAGAAACACCAATGTTTCATGCACAACAATGGTTTTTTTTAATGAATAATTCATGATATATTTACATATTCAACAGCGTGGGTTTTCTACAGTCTTCATCCAAACTTTGTCAAAGTAATGCTTTGTCTAGAATGTGTTAATTGTTTGAATCGTGTCAATGCAGTGACGGATGTATGCCATTTCTTAACGGCCGCCTAACGGCCATATCATGGTGCCGCCATCTTGTGTTTTCCCCCAATTCTGTACAGAACAAAATTGAGGCCAGGGTTTGCCCTTAACTGTTTCAGTGACTAAGCCACAGCAGGACCAGTTAGCACTGGTCCCCAAGCTTTTTCACGTCTTGTCCATACTTTATAATAAATTTGATGCTTTTCAACACTAAGCTAGCCAGCCGGACACTTGGGAGTGAATTTTGACTGGTCCTCAGGTGTTTTGAGTGGCATTTGGCCAGCAGACTCGGAAGGGAGAACTAGTCTGAAGAACTAGTCTGGCCCCTCTGGATGAATTAAGAATGAGAACAACCTTTGCCATTGTGTAGACTGGTAACCTGACTTAGACAGCAACACCATGATAACAGCCTATTTTGTAATGTTGAAACTTCTCATAACAAAATTGCATAAATAACTTAGACATTTTTTGTTTAAAGGTAGGCACCTTTCTAAAACCCCGGCTATGGCTTATAAGCCTGTGACAGCCATTTTTAAGGTTATGGCTGATGAAGCCAAAAGGTTTAAAAAAGGACCCCTTAACAAAGATGTGCTTTTTATTCACCACCAGATTATTCCACTGCATAGAAACATCCGATGTCTGCGTAGTATCTTTTGACTGCATGAGTTTTGACGACTCTTCTGTGTGGTTTGAACAGCAAGTTTAACCACAAAGTATCCTTTTTTGAGTTTGCAACTTTGTCAAAGTACTGAGAAATATATTCCACTTGAGTTGCTTTCAATTATTCAGAAGATATGTAGTGTAGAAAAAATATATATAAACCCAGAAATGACTGATTACTTTCCACTAAATTGTTGATGTTGTATTACATTCCTATGACATGGAGTTATCCATCGATCAACAACATCGAAAAAAGTTTCCTTACTGTCTACGCAATGTTGTAAGGATATTCAAGGGTCAAATTCATGATAAAGAGTTAGCAACGCTGCTTGTAGGCGGTGGCTATTTCACTTCATCACCAATGGAAGGTTTCATGATACAGGACTCCAGACCTTCAAACTGGTGAACTGAAGACGGATCTAAGAAACAGCCGTCTGAGAACTTGAAACACTAGCATGATGAATCTATTGAGACGGGCAGGGCTCCAGATTCCCAATCAAAAAGAGACTGTTTCTTTTAGTGGAAGAAACTACTCTGTTAAATGTCCACTTCATGAGATGGGGTGCCAGACTTTCCCTTTTGACTGACGGCCGCTCAGAGATACATAATTAGTCGGGTGACTTGAAACCCCAGTTACTTAAAATCCAATCACAGACAGACCAGGTTCTAGACATATAAAAAGCAGACTGGTCAGAGTCTGACAAAGAACAGACTCTCTCTTGAAAGCGATGCTAACAAAAATGTATAACATAAAACAAATTTAAAAAAATAAGAATCCGGGAGAAAAAAACATATGGTACCGCCGTGACACAGTTGTTGAATGCTTAGTTTTATATTGATTGCTTTTGTTCATAATTCCAGTGCAGGATCCTCATAATCAGGCACATTGCATGGTCATTAAAAGTCTTTGTCCCAGCCGGACATGTCGTCTGGCGGTACTGGGTCCCCATCGGGTGGGTAGTCATCAAAGTTCCCGGTGTCCGAGTTGGAACGAACCTGCAAGTTGGGGGGGTAAAAAACAAAATGAAACAGGGAAAAGAAAGAATGAGAGATAATTTTTTGATAAAAGGGGCAGATCAAGCAAGCCATTGGCAGGTGGCATTGGTGTACTCTAATTGGTTTAACTATTCCCTGTGGGGTAGGGGGGTGCCCCACCCCCTTGGCAACCCCCTGGATTCACAACGGCAACAGCGCAGGGCTCGATATTTACACTGGACCCCAGGCCTGAGGCTAGTAATATGAGCGTCAGGCCAGTAAACTCATGATCGGACAAGTCGGTCAGTCTTTCATCTTACAATCGAGTATTATTACCTCACTGTGAAAAACTTTAATAAAATATAAAAAAATGTTCAACTATTGACTTTGAATCTTTAAACATCTTTCAATCCTGTTGAGTATCGAAGTGTACTCTTCCACTAAGACAAATGAGATTTATCTGCTCTTAGTGCTTGTTCAAATAAAAGAAGTTTAGTATAGTCTTTTATCATTTTCACTCTGGTCTTATAAAAACAAATTCTGGTCAAGTGAAGCTGTCAATGTGCAAGCCAACATATTTAATACAATTGGAAACCGATTTCTGCTTAGCACATAAAAAAATATTGCCTGGCAAACCAGCCGGCATGCTATGTGCATAGTGATCGGCTCCCTGTTCATTTTTTGCTGAGCGAATTTGTTAAGGACCATCTTCTGTTTAGCAGCTCTGTTTGGACACTGGTTGCATTTGTTCGGTGGGATTTCCACCGGCCTGATTTCAGTTATGCATGCATAATTAGTTCCAACAAGCACTCAGTCGGTGAGAGAACAATACTGCATTCGTACGGCAGGTAGGTGACCGGGATTGTGCCCTTGTTAATGCATGGAATTTGGCACCCAGTCAGAATAAAAGTCACGAGAAATATATATTTGGCTATCGGGCCATAGCAGATTTGTCTTCTGAAAAAATATACTTTGAATAACATGCAATGGCAGCCATTTTGAAAACGCTCAAAACTGCATGTTGTTTTTCTGCATATTTATTGCAAAGGAATTATCTGCGATGGGCCTATATAGCCAAGTATCTTTCTCATCCCTGACTGTGTGCCTAATTCTGAGCTCGTATCATCAAAGGCACAAATACCACGAATCCACCTTAAAAAATCAAAAATCAAAATCCTCTGGCAAAAATCTTTGAGAAAGTCACTCCATGCCACAGCATAGCTTCAGAATGCAAATAAAAAAAAACCATGATGAACCTGTTGTGATATTATTGTCAACTCACTGGAAATAGGAGGACTAAAAATAAAATAAAAAAAATTAAAAATATATTCATGATTGTGGAATAAAATTTATGTAAATACATGATAGGAAAAAGGATGGGGTTAAGGGGAAAGATCAAGTGGGCAAGGTGGTTACTAAGAAAAGAGGAGAAATGTGAAAAAAAGAAGAAAAAAAAAAGATTATGATTGGGGGAAAAAATGAGTCTTATTCAAAATGGAAACAAGGAAGGTGTACAACTTGAAGAAACCTTGCAACCAGTTTTGCAATCAATATTTTAACTAACAAACCACGAATACGGGGGAATTCTTAAAACTTTGATCTGGGGAAAATACCTCGCACATGGGGCCTAAATTCTCTGGGGCATTCTGGGAGGTAATTAATTTGTGAAGGAAGATGTGGTGTGGGTGTCAGACACTCACAGGTTTTAACAAAAATTGTCTGACCTTTCTAGTGTACTGAGCTAGTGACCAAACCTTCAGTGTAAAGATCAGAAACAAAATATATGTTGTCGACCAGATCGAGAAGAAAAAAATGTCCTCACGAATCGAACCTTCTTCGATCAATGCAACTGTACGAAACTCTGAAAGTGCCATCCGACATGTTGAGATCCTGACATGTTTATATCTGGACTTCCCGAGCTTCATACAAATTAATAACAACCATACTTTTATCGAATGTTCAAACGCTTTGTTTGGGAAAAGAAAAGTTACAGCTTCTGAAGCGCTTAATAAATGTTGACTATTATCAAAAGAATTGAACTCCATTCTTTGAGTTCAAGCAAAAATAAAGGAGTAACTGTCCCTGACAAAAAAAACTGGTCAGAGTAACCATACCAACCAAATATCTCTCAAGAAAATTGATCGGAGTAACCATAACAACCGAATTTGTCTAAAAACAATTATTGGAGTAATCCTACAAGGGACTTGATAACCTCAGCAGAAAGAAAAAGTAGGCAAGTTACAAAGAATACAATTGGAGTAACTGAAGCAACTACTCCATCTCAGAGTATGATTAAAGAGTAGAACTTAATCATCTCACAAAGGGATTTGATTGAAGTGGCCATAGCGACCGATAACTTACATGGGGTGTGATTGGAGGAGTTAGAGTCCTCTTCCTAAGCCCCTCCCAGTTGAAGCCGTCGAACCACTTGTGTTTCTGGATGTCCTTCAGGCCGTTCTTCTGGTAGCCGAGTCTCTCCGTGGGGTTGTCCTTGCACAGCTTCTTGATCATGTTGGCAGCGTTGCGGGTGATCTTCCGGGGGAACTCGATCATGTCCATGCCTTTCAGGATGATGTTGTAGGTCTTCATGGGATCGGATCCTGTGAATGGGGGGCTAAGAACAAATATTTGTTTATTAATTTGTATTTTTTTTTTTAAATTCCTAGTGATGAAGATACATAGATACATAAATGGTTTGTAACGAGCCAGAAACACCAGGGTGCACAACCCATCTGCAATGGGTAGAGTTTCTCGCTCGGAGACGCAACTATCACAAGCAGCCAGGCAAGGATTTGGAGCCAAGAATTTAGATTCAGAAAATTCCAGACCATGTCGTTGATGTTTGATCCATTAATAGTTACCTTCCTGTTAGGAGTTCAAACATCAAAATGCCTAGCGACCAGTAGTCCGCGGAGAAGTCGTGACCTTTGTTTAGAATGATTTCAGGCGCTACATACTCCGGTGTGCCGCAAAATGTCCACGTCTTGCGGCCGTGGTTGATCTTTTTTGCGAAACCAAAATCAACCTGCAAGAGGAAAAAACAGCGATCGTTAAAAAGGATTTCCCTAATTTATCCCAAATTTTTTTATCCAAGGATAGTTAAGGCTTTTCCTAAAAATTGCAACTTTTTTTTCTTAGGATATTTAAGGCTTTAAGTAAACTTTCCTAGAATAAAACAATTGTTTTTCCAAAGGGAAGAGTTAGGCGAATCCAAATTGCAGCTTCAGCTACGGCTATGACTGTTGCCAAGGGTGTTGCTAAGGACGTCTTACACTTCAACACCCAATGAAGCGGCTTTCCAGCCGTCAGTGCCTAACTAAAAGGAAAATCCGCAAATGAACGAGAAGTTAGTGTCTTTCTTTATACGGGCATTTCTAGTGATATGAGATGGAAAACATGGCAGAATATGTATCACATTAAAGAAAAATGAGGTGCTCTTTCCAACAGTATAAAGTTTGATCTCATTTACACTAGCTCCAGAAAGGTGTAAAACAAACAAAGCAGGATCAGACTCAGTTCAAGATCCTGCAATTTTAATCCACCTTTTGAGGAGGGTTAAACCCTACAATTGGTGGATCAGATCCGGCAAAGTGGATTCCGGAAACGAGTGTAAACGCAAAAGGTGGATCAGACACCGCAATTCAATGTGGTCATTGTTTTTATGTGACAGCTGTGATCCAAAGTGGGATCAGAGCTGGATCAGGCACTGGTGTAAACATGACACCAGATCTTGATTTGTGGTCTCGCTAAAAATGCTGGAGTATGTTTATTTGCAAGGCAACAAAAAATGAATGTGTCATGCAGCAATAAGTGCTACATGACTAAATCTTCCTTCGGTGACAGGGCTTTTGCATCAGCTGCACCTCATCTTTGGAATCAATTGCCAGCAGAGATTCGCTGTATACAGTCACTGGACAGTTTCAAAACAAACCTGAAGACTTTCTTATTTTCTTCATAGTTTTAGACTTATTTGTGCTCTCGGAAATTCATGTTTTGTGGATACTTGTGTTGAGCTGTCTTCCATTTTCACCATGAAAATACCACCAGCGTCTCGGAATAGTTTACTAGATAGATGGCGCTTTACAAATGCTTTTATTATTATTATTATTATTATTATTATTACATGAGCTTAGACAGGAATAGTGTTTATGTTTTGTGAGACTAGTCAGGCAGATATGGGTTGAAGACTGACCAGTTTTCCATATCCTTGGCTGTCGAGAAGAATATTCTCTGGTTTTAGATCTCTGTACACGATGCCTTTGGTATGTAGGTAGGATAATGCTTCTGTCACACAAGCTGTGTAGAATCTTGTGGTGCCATCATCAAAAGAACCCCTGCAACATAATAATAATAATAATAATAATAATAATATAATAATAATAATAATAATAATAATAATAATAATAATAATAATAATAATGTTTCACTTTATTCAGTTGCAGAGCTTATTACGTATGCAAAATAGCTAAGTACAAAGGTCACAATGGAATGTGCATCAAGACTGCACCTTTAATGCCGGACGAAGGGTCCAGTTTTATAACACTTGGTAAGTGAAACAAATAAAATAAATTAGGGACCAAACAAAGTAATTTCTTTCTTAGAAACAGGGTACCAGCCAAAATACTGTAGTGTTTACATTATTGTGACTGGTGCCCTGCTAATTTTCTCGCTGAGCAAACTGGACTCGTGGAACAAAATTTGTCGGCTTGGCGCCTTTATGAAATCAGAATCTTAGTGAACCGGGTGTAAAGTGAGAACATCTATTTATGGGCTGCAAAAAACTCAGAAAAAAAGCCCAAAAGCACAGAATTCCTGGTGAACTGGGGCCGATTTTATGGTGCGCATGTTTACCACAGAGTTCTGCACTTTTATGATCCCACCGAAAGACGAACTTTACAGGAGGTGTAGATTAGCACTCTGAGCCCTGATGCTAGAAATAGAAGCCTAGTACCGGGATCTCAGAGAAGCGTGTCAAATTTCACTAACATACGCGCGCGTTCATGATGTCCAAGTTTTATGTTTACTCGCGTGTACCGACTATTACTACTAGTGCAGTCTGGCGCGCAGATAATGCGGTGATCGCAAAAGTGGTGGAACGCTATGTTATTCTGTGGTAAGCAGCCTCATGAAATTGGGTCCTACAGACATCAATACAGGATGGCAGAGCTGGGGGAAAAAGGAAGCCCGTTTTTCCCTTATCACATTGCTCGCCGTTATTTGAGCACTCTAGCCATCCAGCCTGCCTTTATTATGGGGAGCTAGGTAGTTGAGATGCAAAGGCATCTGCACTATTAAACAGGCACTCTTAGGTTTCAAGTCCTACAGAGTCAGCGACGGCGCTAATGGGGGGGGGGGGGGGCACGGGGGGGAAAATGCCCCCCCCCCCCCAGTTATTTTTTTTGCCCCCCCAGTTTGCCCCCACCCAGTTTTTTCCCCGATGGCGGAAATTGAGTTTAATCCCAAACCATTGCACCCAATTTGTTACAATGTTGTTTGCGCTGTAAATAATAAACTCAATTTCATCCATCATAATTAGCTGGCACCATCAAAAAAGCCCGATACACTTTCCATCTCCGGCAATGTTAATAAAATGTGGATTTATTTATCTGTACAAGCTTGGAAACTTACTATAAATAGAAATGCATTGTCTGCCCAAAACTGTAAGCAGCCATTGTACACGCAGTTCGCACAAACAGTGCAAAATCTTATTTCTAGAGTGAATTGTAGGCTTATACAGTACATTACAGACTTTTGTTTGCCCCCCCTAAATTTAAGTTTGCCCCCCTCTTGCCCCCCCCCCCCCAGATTAACAGGTCTGGTGCCGCCGCTGAACAGAGTTAACTGTTTGTGGGTTTTTGTTGTCTCTCTACTGCATAATTTCTTAATAATGACAATGTAGAGTTCTTCTGATTCCCATGAGGTAGTTTGAATCCTGTATATTTGGCAGTGGGTACCGCAACAATTTAATAGATGTTACATTTGCATCCAGGGATTAAGAATATTGTATGGTTTTACCCCTACACAGATGTTAAAGGTATTATACAGGATTGGTAAGGATAAAAAACATCATTGTTTAGTTTTAGTCTGAAAGCTTCATTCTAGAACCATTTTTCTGTGAAATATTTCCCTCTGAAATGAAGTCATATTTGAGAAAACTGTACCTGAAAACCTAAACAAACGCAACAGCTGATTTGGACAATGTGTTTACATGCTGAAAAAATGTGCATGGTTTTACACTATTTTCTCCTGACTCACACAACGGACTAACCCTTTAGTCCCTGCACCGCCTGAGTTTGCTGAAAGAATGTTTACCTTTCAAGACTCTTGCAATTACTGGAATCATGGTTCAAATTTCAAAAGATACCCAAGGCTTGTTGTTTACCTACAATTTTCGTCCTTTTTGTTGATATTGTTATTGATTCAACATATTATTTCAATATCATTTGGATTGATGCAATCTCGTTGGTCAAGTTGGTAAGACGTCTGGGCCCAATTTCATAGAGCTGCTTAAGCACAAAAATTAGCTAACCGCGACAAAATAATGCTTACCAGAATAAGGTTACCAGCCAGACTACCATGTCACGTGTACAATTTGTGACTGGTATCCTGCTCATTTCTGCATAGCAGACAATTGTTAAGCAGTATTTTCTGCTTAAGCAGCTCTAAGAAATTGGGCCCTGCTCTAGAATGGCAAAGGTTGCGAGTTCTAATCCCACCCGAGTAACATGCCACTGGATTATTTTCTTCTTCACAGAACTCGGGGAAAGTACTGAGTATACAGTGCTTTACATACATCGGTGTTAGGGATAAAAAGCAAATAATATTCTTTATCCCCGATGCAAATTTATCATCTATTAAATATTATTTCAAGTTCGGAGGGGATAAGTCCCAAGGGAACAATAAGTGCCTCCCGTTAATGGCTACTGGTAATTTTTATGGCGGTCATTTTTCATACAGTTAAAGTGAACACAATCATTTTTGAAGGTTGTTACCTAGCAACAAACGCTGATTAATTGCTAAGGCACTAGTTTTTGACAGTATCATCATGATGAAAGAAAATTACATTTTTGGTAGCAAATGAGCGTGGTGTTGGTAAGAGCTACAGAATTTCATCATCGTCATTAGTGTTAACATTTTTACAACTCAACTGTGAAGCATTACCAACGGATTTGATGACATTTTCATTGTATGGTTGAGTGGTGTGTTGGTTGAAAACTAGACGATGGAAATTAGTCTACTCTTCCAAAAAAATGAGTGTACCAATGACTAGCTAGTTTAATTTTAATGTTACTTTTTGATCTCTCCAAACACAAGCTGGTGGGCGTTTCCTCCTACCACATGTTACGGTGTCTTGCTTTGGGCGGTCCAGTGGCTAAAAGCTTACGTCTAATTGTTCACAGGTTTGTTATTTCATGTGTATGACTGATCACACAAAACATGACCACTGTCTACGACTATTTTGTCAGCTCTACCAACAATCCTGTATAATAACTTTAAACTTGCTTTAGGAAAAAAATAAAAAATAATGAAACTGAGAACAACAAATATTGTTCCTTTTATTCAGCAGGTCACAAGAAACCCCTACAGCAAGGAGCAAACACTCATAAAACTTTCTGAATGCTACAAATTTATCTATCTTTTTCCATTGTTGATACGCAGCCTGATTTCGTCATTTACGAGCACGCCCTCGCTTGGCGGGAGACGTCTAATAACTTACTTGTCCCTGAGAATGGTCCACAGTTCCCCGCCTAGACAGGCCTCCAGTAGCATATACAGGTACTTGGTGTCACTAAATGTGCGATATAATCTATATGCAAAGAAGAAGGGAAAAAACACACACAAAAGTTTAGGAACAACATAATAGCAAAGTACAGGCCTTTGCTACAACTCCACAAAATACCAGAGGCCCACTCTCATTTGAGCTGCTCCAGCACCAAAAGTAGCTAAGCACAATAACATTCTGCTTACCAGTATAAGGTAACCAGCCAAAATACTATTTCTCTTTTTTTCCATTGGGGAGAATAGCAGAATAAATTATTTGTCCGGGGGGGAATAGAAACATTCTCAGTCGTTAAAATGTCAAGGAAATTTTCCCCGGCCAGCATTGCAATACGTGGCTCCGCAACAGGCCATCCAACATGCCATCAGGGCATAACCGTTAAATCATCCAGTTAGTGATATTATGATTCAGGGCTCGATTTCATCAAAGAACTAAGATTCATCTTAAAGTCGAGCTGCCAGCATCACCACAGTGATTTGTATTGTGACATCACACTCTGCTTAGCAATTAAGATTGATAGCACAGTTAAGATCAATCTTGACTCTTTGTGAAATCGACCCTGGGACACTTTAACATTCACTCTGATCTGTAAATGAGATCTGGTTTAAATCTTGTACTGGGTCTAATGTTTAAAATGTTACAATGTTCAGGCAGCAGTGGGAGCTCAATAAACTAGCCAGTCGGACTTAGTCCGACAGAACTTTCACATGTCCTTTGATGTTTTAACTGGCATTTGACCAACGGACCACTGTTTTCTTTTTATTACTGGCTGGTCCATTTTTATGGTTTAATATTTTAAATCATCTTGTAATGCTCTTTGTTTAATTCCTCCTCTTGTTTTGGTGCTGTTTTAATTTGTGCAGCGCCTTGGGGTCCAGTCATGGATGTAAAGCCTGGTTCATACTTCCTGCGAATGCGAATACGAAGCGAATGTTGACGTCACAAATTCGCAACGGATAATTCGCAGCGGTTGAGCTGTGCTCAACTCTTGCGAATATTCGCAGCGAAAACAGAGTTGTGACGTCAAATTCACGTCAAATTCGCTTCGCATTCGCATTCGCAGGAAGTATGAACCGGGCTTAAGGCGCTCTATAAGCACAATTTATTGTTTGTTATTATTATTGTTGAGGGAAGAAACTGGAGAGAGGATTTGTACGGAGGATCTCACCTGACAATGAACATACAGCGTGATTCCAACATGATTTTCTTCTCTGACATGATGTGCTCCTGTTGCCTCGTCTCGACGATGTGCTTCTTCTTCAGCTGCTTGAGGGCATAGGTCTGGTTTCGGCCATCAACTCTTACCTTTAGAAACGACAAGAAAATAGAAACAAACCCCGGAAGGTCCACGGTGGAGGATAAAGCATTCCAAAAATGTCCTCCTCAAAACAAAACTAAAAGGACGAGTGTTTAAAAATGAAAGAAGAAAAAAACCAACCCAAAATCCTGAACAAAATGAGTGGGGGGCCTCCTCGTTGTTTAGATTGGCTTCCTTGAAATTCCCAGGCTGTTACATTTTAGAGGATTTAAAGACTACCTGTATCACTGCAACTGTACACCTTGAAGTGTCACCTCCCTAAACATGGATGGATTCCATGTTCGTGTGAAAATACCGTGACAGTTTTTTTTTTACTGTTTTCGCAGCAATTCGCGAAACTGCATTCAGCTGAATCTTTCACATGTGACTTTTGTTGTATCTTTCTTTATAGTTTTGATTATAAATCAGCATTAATACGTTGACAAAAACCAATCTATAAGTCTACCTTTAAAACAGTCAACTATTCAAGTATTGAAGAAATATTATCAAGAAGTCGTGTGGAGCAAGAACCAAGGTTGGGCTTGAATGTATTATTTACACGTTCATAGCCAATAAACCCCAGGTTCTATTTTCGTTTGGCCGACAGAATGTTCTTTTCAATCCAAATTCAATTGAAACCCTTTGGGGGATGGGGAGGGGGGGGGGGGGAAGCCATCTCCCAGACCGGCCGACCAACGCAAAACCCTTTCACTCACTAACGCTTCTTCCTTCGAGCTAGTATTTTCATAGCCATCTCACGACTTGGCCAGACCATGTTTGTACAACATCATCTCGACGATCAAACACATGGCTTTTTTCCCCCCTTCTCCCTCCCCCTTTTAGCACATTCATTCAAGCAGAGCATTTATAAGCACACGACCTGTGTATGTCCGTTGCAGACACGGACGCAAGCCTCATGCATTATGCATGCGAGATGCTGCGCCTGGAAATCTCACACAAATTTACCGAAATCATCTCTCAGTCCAAAATGTGCGCATTCTTACTTTATTATGCCAAAAATTCATACATGCCTTAAACAACTGAAAAATGTTAGAGAGCTAAGAAGTCATTCAGTTAAAGGGAAAGAGCTTCAAATCATTTTTTTTTTTTTTTAAAGATTTAGACTTATTTCCATCATCCAGTTTTCAACCACACACCATTCAACCACACAATGAAAATGTCATCAAATTCGTTGGCAATGTTTTAAGAGAAAAAAAGAACAACAACCAACAAACAAATACCCCCAACAAACAAACCAAGAGGGTTTACGTTTTTTTTTTATAGATTGAACAATATTTTGATTGCAACAATCAAACTAAGCAATGGTGATTTTGGGAGTCTTCATAAAAATGCTAGTTCCACGACTTTGACAGTGTTTCAGATGGAAGTATACATCTGGAGGATTAGTTCCGGTTTGAACTTTAGAATCAGCAAGCTTTCAGAGCGAAATATTTCTCTGGTGGATTGGTCCTGGTTTAAACTAAAGAATCAGTGAGCTCGTAGGAGGAAATTTTTGTCTGGAGGATTGGTACTGGTATGAACTTTATGATCAGTGAGCTTTCAGAGGGAAATATTTCTCTGGAGGATCGGTCCTGGTTTGAACTTTAGAATCAGTGAGCTTTCAGAGGGAAATATTTCTCTAGGGCATTGGTACTGGTATGAACTTTAGAATCAGTGAGCTCTCAGGTTGGAACTAATCAATAATTGTTTTGATAACTTTAAATCTTTAGTTTATCTTAAATCATGCGTAAAAACATACGCTTTCTAAAATTTCAATAACTTTGGCCTCCCTGAATATTTTGTTAACAACAGGTATTTTTCTTGGTGAAGAAAAAAGAAAAACAAGGAAGCTAAAAAATAAAAACTTGTTTCTATCAAACGGAGACGAGAACTTTAAAAGGTTATGTTGTCTTTTTGGCTTGCTACTCACTAGTTCGACACGACCGAATCCCCCTACGCCAAGCGTCGCTAGAACAGCAATGTCTTGCAATGAAATATCAGCAAACTCCGAATCCACCCTGTGGAATGAGAAGAGAGCAAAAAAATACAGCAGTTATTTGGGTTGCAAGTGTTTATATCAAAACTTGAAGGACCATGATTTGCTGTTAGCCTAGGTTGGACTCCCTGTTGCACACAACGGGTCGGAGTCCAGGGTATAATGGTCCCCCTGCCGGTGCAAAAAAAATGTTATAACCAACTACTTTCATTATTACACCTTATGGAGGAAGCTGAAGCTTTGCTCACATATTCCATTAACAAGCTTCAAATCTTTTGTGACTTTGCCAATTAAAAAAAAAAATGTATTAACAAATAAACAAGGTCCAATTTCATGGCTCTGCTTAGGCCTACCGTAAGCAAAAGAGTCAATGCTTACGGAAGCAGGGAATTCTGCGCTTATGTAAGCATTCTTCGCTTACACAACTAGCGCTGAAAGTGGAGAATGTTGATCGCCAGCACAGAATTCAGCATTACCCACAGTCCATGAAACTGGGACCAGATATCACAAGAGAAAAAAATATTACTCACTTCTTGTTTTTGCTCTCTTCTGTATTTCTTGAAATGATCGAGTCGAGACCTCCAGAAACTTGTAAGAAAGATCTGTTAGAAAAGGAGAGGAAAATAAAGAACAAAAATCTGAATAATACTGACAAATAGAATTTGCAAATCCCTTAAAAATGTCAAAAGTTTGCAACATGATCAGAAAACACTAAAGCGAACCCCCCTTCTCTTAACAACAAGTGTACTGGGTACTTACATGCATTACACAACACACAGGGCCAACGGCTTTACGTCTCATCCAAAAGACAAAACAATAATGGTCAAGTGGCTTGCTTAAGGACACCACAAGTGTCAAGACAGGGACTCGAACCCACACTCTGCTGATCAGAAACAACAGAGCTAGTTGAGTCCATTGCGCTTGACCGCTCGGCCACGACACACCACCCAAACAAGATTATAGTTTATTGTTCTGTTTTGGCCCCGAATACATATGTAGGTGAGATTCAAAACATGTACCCTCTGTGAGATTTGCATAATAGTGTACCATCTTGCACCATGATTTAAATTGGTCTGAACATCCAAGAAGGAAATGACTAACAACCTTTTGTCTTTAACTTCTCCTTTTTCCACAGATATCCCACTTTTTAGTCTGTCTTATTCACTGATTAATGATTTTTTTCTCCCTCTTCCCAACTTTGATTTTGTCTATTGTGTTTCCAACCTCTTGTTGTTAAACCAGCCTCTTCCCTCTACCCCCTACCCTTGTCTCCTTCTTCATTGTTCATCCCTTGCTTTTTTTCTGAGTGCTTTCTGCCTCTCTCTCTTTTAATTTCTTTCCCCCTGACTGCTCCTGTTACACCTGAATACCTGTTTATGTGTGTTGTCATTTAGCCATTAAGAAAGACTCTGCAAGGGTCGAAACGTCAGGCCATTAACTATTTGATGCATGACTTAAATTGGTAAAGGAACTCAAAAATGCATACCTGTTTATGTGTGTTATGTTAGGTGTGTTGTGTTGTCATTTAGCCTTAGAGAAAGACTCTGCTAGTGTCGAAACGTCAGGCCATTAACCATTTGTTGCACTGATTGAAATTTGTAAAGGTGAACTAAAAAATGGTCGTACATAGTCAATGACACCGTAAATTATATGCAAAAGGTTTATACCTCAAGTGGCAACACAAACCGTTAGTGGTCTGCTGAGATTCATAATCAACATAACAAGGCGAGTGCCACCCAGAATCACATGCTTGGAGCAACTGGTTTGTAACGTTAGCCCGGACGTCCCGCGATTGACAAATTGTTTTGATTGCTCTGTGCATGGTCGGATTGCGACTGTTTGTGTTATGAGTATTGACTGGCATTTCTGGAATTCCGGAAAAAGGGTATTGCTTTACTACCCATTGCCGATACGCAGCGCAGATACAATTCCGTTGAGTTTGTTGGCAGCAGAGTGCGAGGGTCTTCGCTCTGATGATGTAACCTGGATGACTGATTTACAATTTGTGAAACGAGAGTGGGAAAGTAATTCCTTATGGACAGAAGTGGTTTAAATATGTGATGGAAACTCCGAGGAATGATGTTGAAAAATTGAATCAACGTCAGTGAATCATTTTGAATGGGGTTGCAAAATCAGCATTATTATTATTATTATTATATATTTTGAGTAATGAAACCTAGGATGCCTCATAAGTGAACTTGATCACTGCAGCTCACAAGCCTGAGGGAAACCTGTGAACAAGGGTATTTGAAGTTTGAACCAGAAACATCGGGGTTAACCCCTACTCTTCCGCGATAATTGTGTTCTGGGTTCTTTTACGTGCACTAACCAATCCTAATACATGGGACCTACAGCTTAATGTCCCATCCGGAGGACAAAGCAATTATTGTAAAGTATCTTGCTCAAGGAAACAAGTGCCACGACTGGGACTTGAACCCACACTCTGCACTCTTCTGATCAGAAACACCAGAGCTTGAGTCCGGTGTTGTTATATCATAGAAATAATGGTTGTAATGCACACTAGCACATTTTTAGGGGACGATCCAATGGGCAGGTTTAAATATTCCCTTCCCCCCCTCAGTCAAAAAATTTGGGTATTTATCAACTCCCTTTCAACATGGGTGCTCCTAGGCTTTCAATGATACCTTTTGGGAAAATGTTGCAAATATTTCATATTTCAAAACAACTTATTTCCCTGCCTTTGTAACTAAAAACAAACATAAATTGTCAATAATTTGAACAACGTGCAGCTATATAAGGGCCCAATTTCATAGAGGCTGTTTTAAGCAGAAAAAACCTAATTTCCGACACCCCTATGTTCCGACACCCCTATGTTCCGACAACCCTAATTTCCGACAACCCTAATTTTCGACACCCCTATGTTCCGACACACCTATGTTCCGCCGCCCTCATGTTCCGACACCCTATGTTCCGCTGCCTCATGTTCCGACACCCTCATGTTCCGACACCCTTATGCTCCGACACTCCTCATGTTCTTTAATTCTAGTGTGTAGATCATAAGGAGTTCGGAACAGCAGTTGTCAAAGCATAAGGGTGTGGGAACATAGAGCAGTCACCTCTGAAATTGCCCTCTGATCATTTTGTCGTAGAACATTGCGTCTAGATTATATCTTTTTTTGAGGGGGAAGAGTGTGAGAATGACAGGAGAGATTTTGTTTATCATCTAGAAGACGAGTTAAAGGACGGGGGGGGGGGGGGGGGGGGAGAGAATCTGTCGATGGATTACCCTGCCAGAGATCCTCCCCTAAAGTCATACAGAGAAAGGAGTACATCAATCGCGTCCCTCTCAACCAGACCAGAAGAGTCACTCACTAATGTTACACACGCCCTGCGGCGAGGATCACGACGCAAGATTACCGTCTGTTGCATAATTGAGGACTGTGGTTGGAGAAAGGGAACAAATGGAGCATCAGGAACTGGGGCGGAGGATTCCACTTGTCTTGATAGAAATGTTTTTAGAGAAACGTCAAAGCCGTTTCGATGATGAGGTCTGAGTAATTTGAACAATAAAAAGACGACCTCAGGAAAGAAGGGTGCAAGTACACCAAAATGCTGCATTATTTGATACTGTCGAATAGGTCTTTATAAGAATATAAGAGACTACATGATTTTCCTAAATGCTTTTTAAAAAACAAATCTTGCTTGCATGGACACGTTTGGCTGTGGCTACAGCTGTTGCTAACAGTGTTGCTATGAGGGGGGTCCAATAACTTCAACGTATAATAATGTGGTGATCCAGCCATAGCCGTAGCCCCTATTCAGAAATGGTCTAATATTCTTTTACAATAAAAATCTCCCCTAACTGACAGGGTTCTCCTCCCCGGGATTTTTCAAAACTGAAATGAGGTCCTCGGAATGTTTTCTACTTGGTGTTTATCTTTGGGTTTTCCAAAAGCCCTACTGTGCAATCTGCAGCATTCTAAATGTTTTTTCTTGATGATTTTTGTAAATTTGAATTGAAGTAAACAAAAAAATATAAAAAAAATAAAATAAGTATCGGCCCAATATGCTAGCTTATGAATGGGGAGAACCCTTCTTGATAATCTGTTGAATAACGGTGAAACTACAGGGCTAGCAGGCCCAAGGTTGTGCTAGTTAACCACCAGTTTCAGTCTTGCAACTAAAAGCACAGAAATGAAACAGCGGAACCCGGTTACCGACCAACGTATCATTGCGGTTTTTGAGGCATTGCATGGTGAGGTATCAATGTATATTTGGTTTGCAGTAACACCATGTGTGTATCTACTTTGCTGTGTAGATTATTTTTTTCTTCAGAAAACTTGTCTTGCTTTTTATTCTACTGCTGCGGAGTAGATTTTTTGGAATTTGGCAGACTTCCCAGATCTTAAAAGAACTGTCCTGCATATTAGTCATTTAACTTCAACCTGGGCGGAAGGTAGGAAATCGGCTGTGACTACCACTATCGCTTAGCGTATCATTATGATGTATACTACGCCTGACCAGTCTCCTGCCAATCAACGGTCCCCTGCCAACCCGAGCAAGTCATTCGACTAAGCTTCTTCACAAACACCGGTGTCTTTGGATGCCGACACACACATTGATGCGCTCGTTAAGTTCAATGAATCACAGACGTTAAAGATGAATGTTTTTTTTTTTTTTTCTATTCCCAAGGAGTGGAGAAAAGCCGAGTTCGCTGAATCAGTAAATCATCATGTTACTGCTTATCTTGAATTAAAAACCATGACGATGTAGACACGTTCACTTTAGAATAAATCCTTTTAAAGGTGCTGCATACGTTTGGTAATTGGAGTCTACTGATTGTGTTAATCCTATATAAATGTAGGTACATACAATAAAACTAGCCTGTGAAAATTTCACCTCAAAAGGTGGTCGCGTTTTTGAAATATCATCGAAAAAACCGGAGTGAATATTTCCACGCAGGAAGAATATTCCCCATAGGAATACACAGTCTGAGAAGCGTTTCTGAAAGAAACGCTATCTTAGGTTCAAGTTTTGGTGAATAAAAAGTGCTATATTTTCCATAACCATAGTACATGTAGTACTTCGAAGTTAAAAGTTTCTCAAAATTAATTATACTACCCAAAGCTGCTGTACTTCTCACCAAGTAAGTTTTTATTGCCATTAATTTTCAGAGTCATTACCAAGCGTGAACTGTGCCTTTAAGACACGCTGACTTTATAGCAGACGATTTTTTTAATCCTTCAGCATATTCATTTGCTGTTAGCAGTATCACATGTCCTAAGACTTTCTAATGCTGTGCCAATGCGAGCGACATTGGATCCACAACACTCAGTTCTTGTTTAAATTTGCCAGAGCAAAAGATAATTCTTTCAAGCATGGTTTGTTTGCATTGTGCTTATTTGGGATTCTCTCCGGGATTTTTCAAAACCATGGTCGTGAGTTGGACCAATTTGCAGTTGGAATCTCCTCGAATTTTTACTATGTTTGGACCAATTTTGCAAGTTTAGCTGAATTGAAACGAGGTCCTCGGAATGCTTTTTACTTGATGTTTAGCTGTAAATTGTTTTATCTATCATTTTAGTCAATTTGATCGTAAATCTTACGCAAAATCTTTTAAAACTATTATTATTATTTATTTTTCACAATTGTGTTATTAGGGTGAGGTTAGGGGGGGGGGTGGTAGGAGTGTGCATTTTAACTGAAAAAATGTAGGTTTATGTAGACCTATATAGTGTATTTATTGAAAACACAAGGGATGGAAAAGGGGCGGATCCAGTATCTTTTAGAAAGGAGAAGGCACAAAACTTTGAGGAGCCAATTTTCAAACTGAGCATTTTTAGTAGTCCTGGTGTTGGGTCCGGGTCCGCATCCCTTGGGCCCAAAGAAAGTTTTTTTTTTTAAACAATAGATGCTCGCCAGCGCAATCTAAGACATTTTTACAAGCATTTTGCAAGTTTTTTTTTTTTCATCATTTCAAAATTAGGAATTTTATTGATATGCCTTGCAATTCATTTTTTTCTTCTTCAGTCGGCAGAAGTAAGGGGAAGGGCTTGGAGGGGGGGTGGGCACCCACCCCCTAAATCATCCACTGTGCAATGAGATCAATCTTCTTCCAGAAACCAACGAAGCATCAACCCCCCCCCCCTTTAAAGAAGCGGAGTGGCAGATTAACTTCTCTAACAGAATTACTCTCAGGGTGACTGACCATGTCTGTAGACATTTCACGCCTGCAGTAACAAGCCGTAGGCGAGAGAGTGTGACTTTACTCATAGCACTACACCAATGTTCAAAATACAATTACTCCATAAAACCAACACACGGGGCTGCGATGGATATCTAAAACAAATGAATTGTGACTCTTCTATGAAAACAAACAACCTTTTTTCCCCTTTTTTCAGTTAAAGGGATTGCTATGTTGTGCGTAATGCGTGGTGCATAAAATCGCAAGTACACACCAAGTACCGCTCATAATTCAATGTATCCGTATTGCGTATCGCGCTATCCATAAAAATTACGTGCATTGCTTGGCGTGTTTTTTCATTTTAAAGGGTTGTCCAGGCGAGATGAAATTCATGACTTTATGAACTTTAAAGAATGTCATGATCAGTCCATGAACATTCATCAACAGTTCGTAACTGTTCATCACAGCAGTTCATGAACCAAGTTCATGAACTGTTCATCCATTCATTTAATGAACATTTAGTGGACTTTTATGAACTTCATGAATTTTCACGAAAGACCATCTAAACTTTTTTTGCAGTTTATGAACTTTTTAAAGGAAGAACAGTGATGAACATTCATGAACTTCATGGCCTCATTACATATTCATAATGTAAAAAAATAGAAATTACATTGAACCAATTCCACGGTTTTTATGTATAAAAATGGGTAATTCATATGATTGCCAAAACTTGGGTTTAAATTTGATGGCCAAAAAATATAAGGTTTTAATTGTTCTTTATTAAAGGAACATTACAGAATTGGTAAGAGAAAAAAAACTTTTTGATCACAGATTTACATAAAACTTACACGATCTAATGATGATGATAGTAGAAAACATCCCTTGAAATATTTCTGTCTGAAATGCCATATTTGATGAGAAATGAATAAAGTAATTTTCCAATTGGAGTTTATCGCTCAATGAGCGTTTTATTCATTTTTTTAATCTATATGATTTGAATGCGAATGTGTAATCGTTTTTTCACTATTTTCTCGTGACCCAGATGGCCGATCGATCTCAAACTTCTACAGGTTTGTCAGTTTATGTATAATGTGGATTACATAAAGTGCTTACACTTTCAGCAACTGTTTTGTTAGCAAAAACCAATTCTGTAATGTTCCTTTAAACTGTGAGAAGTAAAAATAAAAAATAAAATGATGGATCATTCCCGCCATGACTAAAAAGGAATACGAACAGGGGCACTTAAATAGGAAACCTGGTGTTACTATATGTTGTATAGCAAAGCCATATTTATGTGTGCATATGCGTGATAACTGTTAAGGTGTAAATCAGAAGGGATCTGTACAATATATATTGAAATGTAATGATAACTAATGTTGATATATAATATGAGCCTACCAATAAGATATTATCTGCTTGCCACTAAGCAGAATCACGCAATTGTCATTTGAATTTTTCATCATATTTTTCATGAATGAAATGTTCATGAAAAATTCATCAAAAATGTTCACGAAAAGTTCATCAACCAATTGTCTCATTTGTTGTTCAAGGACATTCATGAACTCTTCATGAACATCATGAAGAATGTTGATGGCCAGTTCGCGACCTGATGTCAATGAACAATCATGAACTATTCATGGATATTCATGAACATTCCATGATCATCTCGCCTGGGGGCCACTTAAAGCAAAACTCATGATTGACACATGGACTTCCGGCCTTATCCAGCCGTGTCTGGTTTCAAGCCTGCAATAGCATTCCTGAATATTGGTTCTCGGTATACAAACAAGGGGCCCAGACTAATTTTTCCTTCCAGCCTCAGTTTGGTCACACACTCATTTGAACGGGGGCAAGAAAACAAAACCAACAACAACAAAATGGCCACCCAGTACTTACTCTCTGTCTATTGTCAGGCACACCACTCCGTCTTTTTCTGCAGCAATAACGTTGCCCTCTCTTCTGTCATCCGTCCTACAAAAAAGAGAGAAATAAATAATTTGTCATTGTCGTTACAACTCCAACAGTATTAGGAGTTAATGAAAGAGTTGAAGTTATTCAAGTGTAAGAAAAGCAATCAATTCTTGTAAGTTCCCCTCGGCGTCAACGACATATAAGTAAGTGTCAAGCAAGATTTAAATTGATTACAAGTTGATTAGGTCTTGAACTTCAGGGAGTCACTGGAGGTGATCCCCCCACACCCAACCCAACCCTCCCACCCCCCACCCGGCCAACCCTACCCTCCCACGGCCTACCCTTGGATACCACACCAAATTTCTGTAGACCCAAATAACAATAGACCTCATGCACATGACGTCATTCAAGTAGGGAGCCCTCTGCTACAGGTCAAACGAAAATTGCTCATTGGCTCATTCTGTGCGCCACGCGTACAAAGATGTGCGTTTTCCATTGTTTCATCATCGCTTTACCTCTAAGATGGCAGCCTGATGACGTAAATGCATAAGGCCTATTGCTTATCACTCGGCCAGGTGTACCACTCTTATCCAAGTCAAATCATTTGGGTGACCATAGAGTGGAGGAAAGTGGAGGATTGAGGTTGCCTGTCGGCAAGTGGTCCAAGGGATATTAAGGCAAAATTGAAAAACTTTCTGTATGTAAGATAGAAAGTGAAAAGGGTTTAAAATTTGAGATGCTAAACTCGGTGACTTTCTTCACTAGCCCTTACCCATCGAGGGAGAGTTCACCGAAGTAATCTCCTTTCTTGAGTGTGTTGGTTTGCCTTGCGTTACCTCCAGAGCCAGGCCGCTGTGTCACATTGCACTGAAAAGAAGAAGGAAAAAAATACATGTTTTGTTATTTCTTAGGCTCTGGTCCGAGGCTGGATTCGACCCTAGTTCCACAGAGTAGATGAAAGGTCAGAAGAAGGTAACACTACGCCAACCTGATTCCGGTAAGCATCAATGGTTATATGGAAATCATTCCCTTATTCAACTTTCTCCACTTCTCAACAAAACGCATCGCAATCATTTCCTGACAAAATGAAATCACGAGTTTGAAAGAACATTTCGGAGAACATTCTCAGTAGAATTTGAAGCAATTTGCATTGAGAAAAAGACCACCATGTTTCCTTTTTTTAAGGTATTCCGTTTCAACACGCAATAGTGGTTAAGAGCACTGCACTCAAGCTCTGGCGTTTCTGATCAGCAGAGTGTGGGTTCAAGTCCCGGTCGCGACACTTGTGTCCTTGAGAAAGACGTTTCACCATGATTGCTTTGTCCTCTGGATGGGACATTAAGCCGTAGGTCCTGTGTACTAGGATTGGTAGTGCACGCAGAAGAACCCAGCACACTTATCGTGAAAGAGTAGGGGCTAACCCTGGTGTTTCTCATACACTTAGCAAGCGCCCCTGTTTTACAGGTTTCCTCAGGCTTGCGAGCTGCAGTGATTAAGTTCACTTATGAGGCATCCTTGGTTTCATTACCAGAAAAATAATAATACTGATACTATTAAAGGCACAGTACACGTTTGGTAATGACTCTGAAAATTAATGGTAATACAAACTTACTTGGTAAGAAGTACAGCAGCTTTACATGTATAATGAATTATGAGAAACTTTTTACTTCAAAATTACTTCTTCAAAGTACTTCTGTTATGAAAAATATATCACTTTTTATTCCCTAAAATTTGAATCTGAGATTCCTACGTGGAAATATTCGCTCCGGTTTTTCGGTGATATCTCAAAAACGCAACCACCTTTGAAATGAAATTTTGACAGGTTAGTTTAATTGTACATTTACATATCTACATTTATATAGGATTAAAACAATCAAACGGTCCCCAAAACCAAAGGTGCACTTTGCCTTTAAGAAGAAAAAAGACCTTATTAGGAATTAATTTCTTCATCCCTGAACCAATGCAGCTGCTTTTGGCCTCCACCCAAAAACCTGACCTGATTCTAAATCTTACGACTACGTAATCGATCCATCTTTAAAACAACAATCCAGTGATGCTATTATTTCACTCCGCACACTGATAGTCCCCCTTGCAGGCATCCCCCATCCCCCACCCCAAGAAGAACAAACCATTTTCTTGCCCTGAGCCCCCAGTATTGTAAATTTCAACGCCCAACACTTGTTAGCTTCAGTGATCGCTTGCTGCATTAATATGGACATCTTTAATGCCGTTGCTCGACCACAACTATAAACAAAAAAAAAGGGAAAGAAAAAGAAACCAGACTCCTTTTCCTCAAATCAATAGCTCCCTCTTGTTTATGTAGCATTCATATTTCATTTTTATTTCTAAATATACCCTCCGGTGTAGATAACATTTGTGCCATATTTTTACTCTGAAAATTTTAGTCAATACAATCCCCAGGGCAATTTTGTAAAAAAAATTCAAATTTGACGCTAACCCCCTGTTTTCTAACATAAATACTACATAACCCTCATGAATTATTATCAACCGTGGTGTTTTAACGAGCCGGGTTAATCGCTTTCGCGCGTGTTTGGTTTATCAATGCCAATCGGCTCAGGAAGGAAATGAAAAACTTCTATTTAAATTTCGTGCGTGACTATATCTTCCCCCGATAGCCGTTTGTGACAGATCATAAATAAATATATTTATAAAGAAACCAAAGTTGAGAACTGGTCAGTGGCATTTTAACAACTGCTTTTCAGCCGACGACGACGAGAAAGAAAAAAATACCCCCCTGAAAAGGTCAGACTCCCGCGGTGATCGATTCAATGAGCTATGGAACCAGACTAGACACTCGATAGCACCAAATTTGATTTCCTTCACATCATGTTCGACACTCTAGTTACTGTGAACTTCCCCTCCCCCATTTTTTCTCTCTCAAATGAAGTTGAGTTTATGACTCTGAATCCAATAATTACAAAATCTAGAATCCGACGGCATTTACACTTGTCGTTTGTTTAAAATGTTGTACCTTTGTGATGGAATAGCCTGAGGGAATCAGTAACTCACTGATTGAGATGTGTGGCTCAGATTATCGTCTGACTAATTACTTTAAAGTAACAGTACTGGCCTTGGGCCCACCCCCTGATTTTCACGGCTGTTTACGCCACTTTTCTAATTTTTGCTTCTACATTCAACGTTTTAACCTTTAGGAAGACAAACGTCAGAGTTTTAGAAAAAACACAAAAGTCCTTTTCCTTGCATTGTGTTAATCTTATAAATTCAATACGGCATGTTTAACAAAATGATAGATTACCTAAATTTCTGGACTACACCAGAATGCATCTCAACAGATCTAAAAGTGGAGATTATTTGTTTGTTTTCCCCCTCATAAATTTTGCCAACAAAAAAATGTCAGCACCCCTGAACAAAGATATTAAACATAAAAGGGAGAGCGCCAACATTAGGGCTAGATAGATTAGTTGGAAGAGTGTCGGAACGATACTCCGGAGGTCGCAGGTTCCAATGACACTCTAGTAAATTTTTCTTTGTTCAACCCCACACAATACAGGATTGGTAGAGCTGACAAAATAGTCACAGACAGTGTTAACGTTCGGTGTGATCAAAGAAATATACATGAAATGACAAACCTGTGAAAATCTGTTGTGTAAGGAAAATACTGAAAAACCATCTACAATTTCCAGCATGTAAACACATTGTCCTTAATTTTGGTTGTAGTTTTTAGGTTTTCAGGTACAGTCTTCTTGAATATGACTTCATTTTAGAAAGAAATCTTTCAAAGAAATATATGGTTCAAATATGAACTTCATAGTCAGTAACCTTTCAGACTAAAATTAAACAATGATGTTTTTTATCCTTACCGATCCTGCAAAATACCCCCCCCCCCCCCGAAAAAAAAATAAAAATAAATAAATCCTAAATTTTTTTCAAATGGGCAGTAAAACAGAGCTGGGGAAACAGGCTGAAAAATTTTGGATTTTGATAGGCCTTTTGACATGATGCCAACAACTCTGTTATTCCTTCTTTTCAAACTTGGGACGAGCATGCTGATTTTTTAGAAACCCTGTCAGTCACGCCCAAATTTGTGCATCCATCACATAGGTTTAATGACAACATGACCTTCTTAAGTTCTTAATTTTTTACAAGTAACCCGAAGTGAAGGTCAAGTCTTATTATCGGGTTTTCTTCGTTATTTTTTGTTCAATTTTGATTTAAACACACTCCGCCAAAACGTCCGTTTAGACTTCAATAGAATCCATAGAGCTATATATATTGACTAGAGCGCTAACACCCCGTTATACACGCACTAAGGTTTTGAAGCCGTGTGGGCGCATCCATGTTTATGTACAAACCAATACAAAAGCTTGAAATTTTGTACGGCAATTGTACGGCTATTTGCATGATAAAGCGTTTGTTCTTTTCTATGCGTCATCTAACCAAATATGCAGCAAATGAGAACGCACAAACTGCTAATGAGCGTACAAACTGCGAGCGTCATGTGCGTCATGTTTTTGCGCGTATACGTTTTTTTTTTTAGTTCGTCATTCTTGCCGGCATATTGTGTGTCCTTGAAGTAGATTTCGTTTTTTCCCCTTGACATCTTGAAGCATTGAATCCTCCCAAACAAGGCTTTAGTTCGACTCAGCATTTTTTCCTAAGACGTAAGTAACAACATCAGAGAATCACCTACTACATATTTTTTTTAAGACATCACTAAAATCACCTGTTTACAAGAGCAATGATCGTTAGATTAAATATGACGCGTACGTAAGCGCGCACGCCGAATGCAAAATTTTCGCGGCCATGTGTGCTCTCTTAAAATTAAAATCGTTCCGTAGTCACGCAACACATCAAACATGTCTGCGCCCAGGGTGGCTTCTAAACTCAGAGCAAGTTAGCGCTCTAGTCAATATATATAGCTTTATGATAGAATCTGACGACTTAAAAGGGTTGACGGAACATTACAGCAACATCTTGGGAATTTGAACGACTCAAAAGACAGAGGATAGTGCCCCAGAATCTCCCACGTCCCTCCCCAAAAGCATACTGCAAAGATTTGCACACTCCGGAGGTCACGCTGGGGTCAAGTTGGATCGATAACACACTTCCACATCTGCAGGTCACTGTCCTGATGGATGGTAAAAACCGCCTTAGCGTTTCGTTGCTTACACTGGGCCCAATATCAAAGAGCAACAGAATTTTGCTGAGCAATTTTTCTGCTCAGCAAAGCAAAAAGCAGGATACCAGTCACAGATGCTACATGGCATTTTGGCTGGTGACTTTATTCTAGTGAGCATAGTTATGCTGTGTTTAAAGGTATTATGCAGGATTGGTAAGTATAACAAATATCCTAGTTATAAAAAATATCATCGTTTAACACGTTGACTGCCGGTCATATATTCGTAGGGCGTTCCCATTTGCCAAGTGCGGTGCGCATGCGCGCATACCAAATAGGTACTATACAACAACAAAAAATAAAAATACACATTCTAAGGATGCCCTGTTCTCACCACTGCCAGAAGCGTATGTGTTGCGTGCTCAGTGATGCCAGTGTATTTAAATAACAATACAAAGCCCTTTCATTCTCTACGAGTATACTCGTAGTGGCAGAATCCATTACACCTGTTAGTACGAATATAGTCATAGGTGGCAGTCAACGTGTTGATTGGAGTCTGAAAGCTTACTGATTATGAATTTCATGAGAACCATTTTTGTCTGTGAAATATTTCCATCTGACAAAAGTAATATTTGAGAGAACTGTATCTGAAAACCAAACAGCTGATTTTGGCTGTTTACAGCAAAAATTAAGGGCAATATGCTTACAAGTTGAACATTGTGCATGGTTTTTCACTATTTTTCTCCTGACCCACTCAAAGGGATTAAACCCCAAGTTTTTCACATCTTTGTTATTTCATGAATAATGGTTGATCACACAAAAACATGAACACTGTCTGCGACTATTTTGTCAGCTCTACCAATCCTGTATAATACAGTGAACAGCAGCTCTAAGATTTGGGGTCCATGGTGTCCACTAAAAAACAAAAACAAAGACAAAACTTCTCTTCCCTTTGTTAAGAGAAAGATTTTTCAGGAAAGAAAGTATAGTAACTTTAGACTTACCTTTCCCTTCTGTATGACATACATGGTGTCCCCGACAGCGCCCTGCCTGACGATGTAGTCTCCCTCATCGTAGTATGTCTGGAAAATTAATAATAATAATGATGATAATTCTTATATAGTGCACGTATCCTAGAAGCTAGATCAAGGCAGGCCTTTAAGACCATTCCTCAAACTTTCTCAACTCCCTGGGGATAATAATAATCTTTATACCCGATGCAAACTTTATATTTACTAAATTGCGGCAACCACGGGAAAAAAAAAATTCAACTGCCTCTAGCTACCGGGCAATCTCGGTGGTCTAATAGTAAGAGATCTGCTCTAGAATCGCAAAGGTCCTTGGTTCGAATCCGATCCGAGTAACATGCTTGTAGATTTTGTTTTCAACAGAACTCAGGAAAGTACTGAGTATACAGTGCTTTACACACAACGGTGTATGGGTAAAACCAAATAATATTCTTAATCCCCGATGCAGATTAAACATTTATACTTTATAAAATTGCTCAATCAGCAAATTAAACATTAGTCTTGTTTTTTCCCATACATTGTTCTCTTTTATGCCTTTATTTATTTCAGCACAGTCTGTAAAGGACAAAAGTGAAGATAACAAACCATTAAGAAATTAAGAGAAAAGGAGGGAATTTATTTATTTTTTATTTAAAGGGAAAATAAAAACATATTTTCTTTGCTGTAGTCTGAACAGCTGGATTTTACAGTGACATCCTTTTCACTGACTAATCTACCCTAAGTAAACTGTGTCTCATCAATCTGTCGATCTCGTTTCTGAAAGAAAAAAAACAAACTTCCCCATTGTCTACAAACCACCCCATCATTCTGGAGGTACGGTGTGGTTTCTTTCTTTTTCAGTTCACTTTTTTGCTTTCCATGATAGTGTTCCGCTTCCGTTAAGGGCACAAAAAGCGGCGACAGCGGAAATCATCAGAGTTGGAATAAAGTCCAGACCGAACCTGCCGAAGGCCGATTCTGTGACAACCTATAAACGCTTACTCTGGATAATGTCTAACAAGATCACCCGTCTACATACAGACTGGCGGCAAAACTCTCTCTCTACCCTCCCCCCCTCCCAACACACACACGACGAACTTAATACAAAGGTTACATTTTTTTAGGGGGAGACCGAGACGTGGTTTAAACGCTTCTTCGGGGAAATGAAGCGTGCTGCCCTGGCCCGCTGTTGATGATGTTATCACTTCTGACAGGGATCAAAAGCAGTTGGTAAGCGAAGTGACAGAGCTACACAGTGCGTGAGGGACGGACGATTATTAGAATGTTTAGTCTCTTGTTATAATCGGCGTAGGGATGAAATTTCAGGAAACCACGGGATAATCCCGCGGCTTGATTCTTGCCCTGTTTTTATCCCCGAGATTTTGAACAGTAAATGACAAAGAGGTGTTCAATTTCAATTCAATTTCAATAGGATTTGCTTTATATTGTTTGTACAAAAGAAGAAAGAAGAAGAAGAAGAAGAAGAAGAAGAGACGACAAAAAAGGGCAACCACTGCACTCTTTCCAACAGCTATGAGCCACAAATGAATTATGCACCTTAATTGCTTAGCAACATTAAAGCTACCAGCTAATAACTGTGCGATATATATATAGTTTGCACTGGTTCCCTTCAATTAAATTGACCAAGCAATAGTGTCTGCAGTGTACCAAGAAGTACGAGAGATATAACGTTTGGAAAATTCCAACCTCGCACTTAACATATGAGATATTTTACGAGATACTACTTTTTTGTACTGACACGATGACAAGTTTAAGTGAGAGAAAAGATATCTTTTCGTACTCAATTCTCATGAACCGCGATAATTTGCACATTGGTGGAAAATAAACTACAGGTAGTAGAGTTTCAAAATGTTGTGTAAAAGAATTGCAGTGAAAAGAAAAAAACGAAGTAAAAAAAACCTGATTTCGGCATTCCTTGTAGAAAACAAAACTACCTGTTTGTTTAAAAAAACATTGAAAAAAAAATAATAATAATAATAAAAAAATATTGAAAAAACACACACACGAAAATACCTCTTGTGAAAATCAACAATGTCTAGAAAAATGCTGTGGAAATCCTAAGGGGATTCAGGTCTGAAGACTGAGTGATCCAGGTTCTTAATATTGAAGCTTAAGACGAGATTGAAGGATAATCAGACGGCCTCCTCATTTGTTATGCATTGAAGTAGACGCGGGAGAGGATATGAACAAGATAAAGAGGAAAACACTGAATGGGGGGGGGGGGAGGGAAGGTGATGGAGTTTAATGCATAGTTGAGATAAAGTACATGTATGTAGACCATAAAGGTAAACAAAATACCTAATATAGTTGTTATTCATTGGAAAATACTCAAGGGACAATCCCCCCCCCCCGAAAAAAAAAATAACAAAAATAAAAATCTCAACTGCCTCACAACTGAAAACAAAATGCAAAGTTTTTAATGTCGTGTGATTAAGCACTGTATACACAATGCTTCTTCACGCCCCCCCCCTTCCCCCCAACCCTGAGTCCAGCGAGAGAAAAAAAAGGACTACCACTTGGGTGAGATTCGAACCCATGAACTCTATCATTCCAGGGCAAATGTCTTACCACTAGACCACCGAACACGCCCGGTGAGGCCAGTTTAAATCCAGTAATCAACAGCAATTTAATAGGTCGGGGATAAAGAATATCATTTTGGTTTCTCCCCCTCCCCCCCACACTGGTGTGTGACAAGCACTGTGTACTAAGTGCTTACCCTCCCACCACCCCCTGAGCCCTGGGAAAAAATAAAGGCAACATTTTTATAGAAAGATAGAATAAAATTCACATGTGAAAGTTTCAGCTGAATACAGTGTCTACTTGTTGAGAAAACAGCAACAAATTGTCACTGTATTTTCACAAATACATCGCATCCGTCCAAGTTTAGCGAGGTGAAAGCGGGAACCAACCGCATCTCTGGCCGCAGCATTTGCAAACGGACACCAACCCTCAGAAATCTGAGAAACGATTCATCCATGAATCGTTTCTCAGACTCAAATGTTTTGGGGTGGAAAAATTATCAAAACCATATCACTTCAGAAATCCTTTCTCAAAATAGTTCATACTATCAACAGCTGCAGTGCTTCTCGCCGAGTAAGTTTTTATGGTCATTAATTTTTGGAGTACTTTACCAATCTATGACTTGACCTTTAAGGAGACCTGTTTTACGCCATCAAACCACAACAAAACATGGAATGGTCTCCTGTCCAATTACTGACCACAGTCAATGATTGCCTGGAACTGGTTCCCTGTAAAATGCCCTCGTGAGACACGGCTCTCAACAATCTCAACATTTCCGAACACGGATCCAGATTGCGTCCACTTACCAAGTCAGTTTTTAATGTCATTCATTTTTGGAGTATTTACCAATCTATGACCCTTCCTTTAAGTCTACAAAACAGAATGAAAAAAAAACCCTGTAGAATTTAAGTATTTTACACTACTCACTCACCTCTTCTACAACGTCGGCTATTTTGTTGAGCGTTTCCTCCGACAGTTGCTGAAATAATGGTATACTGGAATGTAGAAGAGAAAAACAGAACGTTAATTTTCGAGGGTCTCGCTTCGCACATTTTCAGATGGCTGCATCCTCAAGGGGAAGAACCTTGCCGCCGCCCTGTGCCGCCCAAAAACAAAACAGAATGTGCATCTCACAATATTTCACATGAATGTGTGGCGTCTGGTAACCACATACACATCGATGTGGTTTTACATCACATCTACATTTCCTTATCGAATTAGACTGCAATGTTTACTCCCTATGCTGTAAATTGGACGAAAAAAACTAGGTCAGGAAAGACAAGCATGTTCTTATAATCTAGATTTCCGTGCAGCTCTAGTTGTTGGATAAATCAAATAATGCACCAATTGACGTTCGAAAGAAAAGAGCGTTTCTTTCGTTCTGTTTCTTAATCAAATTACTCGGTATTGTGTCAGTGGATTGTCTTGTTTGTCACTGTAGGGGGGCAAGCCTGGGTTAAGCACGTTTTTATTCCCCGGATTCGGAGCAATTTGCTGTCATAATGCTGGAGACAATCACGTCGTCAGGATACATTAAAGGGGCACTATTGTCGTGATCAGCGCGAGTCGGCGGCCAGACATTAAATTCTGAACTCTCACAGAGGTACTGCACATGTGCGCCGCGCAATAATAATGACAGTGCCCTTTAAAGCTTTTGTTTGTGATGTGACGGTCAACGCCTGTGTGCAGTTACTGGGTGAGAATTCATGTTCCCATGTCCGGCCACAAGCAGACCATGATCACGATGACAGTGCCCCTTTAAAGATGCATTGGTGTCTGTACCCGGGATAGACCAATGAGGAGGTCAGTTCATTTGTATGAGAGGTTTATCATTTTAAAAGAAAGTGTCCAATCTCGGGAAAACACATCATTGTTTTTTGTTTTTGAAGAAGGTTAATTTCCATCCTCTTAGTTTTCAGTAAACACGCCATCACAACCAACCTGTGAAAATGTCATCAAAGTTGGTGGGCGTGATCTAATGAAAACAGCAAAGAACTGTGAATGTTTTGCCACTGACAGGGTTTGACATTTACACTGGACCACAGGTCCAACCAAGACCAAAGGTTTTAGCGACGGGTCAGAAAAACTCAAGTCCAGACAAGCCCGGTTGAATGGTTAATTACACATCCAACAGCACAAATTTGTGCCAAAAAGAAATGTTCAGTTTTAGATGTGGGAGGAAAACCCCAAACAGGGGAAACCCACGCAATCAGGTAGGGACTGAAAATCCAATCCAAATGCAAGGCTCCAGGTCTGAGGTGGGATTTGAACCAGGGTCAACAGAGGTGAAAGGCAGGGAAAAGAAACCTCTGAGCCAACCTAATCCCCCGAGCTTTCCAATTGACTAATAACAATATTTATTTATTTATTTATTTATTTCTTATTTACCCTGGGGAAACCTCTCAGTGAAACACTGTTTTTCAGAGGTGCCCAGCAACAACAAACACATTAAAAATTTTAAATTGTATAATAAAAATATAAACAATACCTCATTGTGTAAACATCTCTGTAAACAAACATCGACTACGAATCTGATAAACATCTTCCAATACTGTTGAGTATCGAAGTATACTCTTCCACTAAGACAAATGAGATCTATCTGCTCTTAAAGATTTGTCAACTCATTTTGATTCTGGTCTTGTAACGTAAATTCTTGTCAAAAAAAAATGTTGAGCTACAAGCGCTACAGTCTTGCGGATTGTCCCCGCAAAAGTCAAGCCCCGACTGATTTTGTGAACGCTCAAATCAGCAGGGCCCTGCGACGACCACAAACTTGCCCAACTCTATTTCCATTGTACATTAAATGGCCCGTATGATGTACATGTAGATACAAACTTGAAGAGAAAATAAACTGTGGGCTTATTCCGACTGGACTTACTTGTGAAGCAGCTCGACAATCTCTGCTTGTCTGACCAGGTTGGTCTTCATCATGATAGCTTGGAAGCATGGCCGATCTATTGCCCATAGCTTAGTAATTGTGAGAGCTGCAAATACACACACACAAAAAAATCAATGAGAAGAAATTAGTGTTAATTAGTGTTATCAACACGCTTGGCATGTCGGACGAGCGTTCAAGCGCACTGGACTCAAGCTCTGGTGTTTTCTGAACAGCAGAGTGTTGGTTCGAGTCCCGCTCTTGACACATGTGTCCTTTAAGCAGGACACTTTACAATTGTTAAAGGCATAAACTGATGTTCAACTAAAGTGTTTGAAGAAACAGAATCGTGCTCACTTCAAACTCAATATGGTTGGGACCAAATTGGTCCTGGAAGTTTGAATAAAGACTTGCGCAGACTATGATACATTTTTCACAAAGCCTCAATCTCAATATTTCCGACTCTGAACAGCGGGAAATTCTTTCAGCCAGCGCATATAATAGTGCACAGCTTGATCTCATTCTACCCCAGATTTGTTAATTTGCCGATCTCGGTCGGTAGTTAGTGCCGTTATGAAATTCTCCGCATTCTGTGTTTGCCATCGCCCGGCCGAATGTTTATGTCCCTACGTCAGCTTGTCATTCAACGACTTTGAGATTGCAAAGGTACGGTCTTCAGGCTCTGAAACATTTTGAACGTCTGGTAAAAACCCAAACCAATGCCTCTTTTGCCTCGGTGAAGTTCAAGGTGGGCATTTCATGTGGTAAAAAACTGCAAAGACTTTGCTTGGAGCAGGAAAAACCATACTTTACATGCCTGTGCTCTACCAACTGAGCTATCTAATGTTGGTGGTCTCCCTCTATATCAATTATGTTTTAGTTACAGAAAAAGTACAGGATTTGGTAACTATCTAAAACTGCTTGGAGCAGAAAAAAACCATACTTTATAGCCAAAACAGGTTACGAGCCAAAATACTTTGGGATAATGTATTGTCTGTCACTGGTTCCACACTAATTTTTTGTAAGCAACTATGTTTTAATTTTGAGGTGAACAAAGAAAAACATTTACCAGAAAGAGATGTGAACCTGCGACCTCATAATTAACATGCCTGGTGCTCTACCAACTGAGCTATCTAATGTTGGTGATCTACATCTATATCAATTATGTTTTAATAGTTACAGGAAAAGTACAGGATTTGGTAATTATCTAGTTTCATTCTGATTATGAAGTTCGTGACAAGTTGAGAAGTGGTGTTTACTAGTCCACAGCAGTTTTTACAAGTACAATGTACGCCGGGCTAAGTGTTAAGGGTGAGCACTGATGGTGCGTTTATTGAAAGCTAAGGGATGGGACTTAGTTTAGCCGAGGGGCAAAAACCTCTCTGTTGGTTGACTGGCTGGCTCCGTACCCTTCCCACTTTTCTCTGCACGACCCTTTTCTTTCCAAAATGATTTTTTTCTTCTCGTAATTGTCAATTTGAAAAGCCGTTTATCACCGTCAGCACAGCAAGTCATTTTCCATTAGTATGTAATTGGTTTTTATTGTAATTGGGCCATTATATTGGACGCCTGTACCGGAGAAAATTACATCAAATTACAATTATCGATTATTTAAAAAATAATTTACACTGTAAATTTGAAAGTTCTGTCCCCAAGTTTGTTCCCGTCAAATTATTGTAAGTACAAAAAACACACATAAAAAACCTGTGATTGGCAGTATGGCAATGAAGAAACATGGATGTTATTATCTCAAGAAAATATCTGATGTAAAATGTACAAGCTAGAAATGCATTTCCAACACTTTACTCCTACCAAAGCCCCCGCCCCACCCCCCCCCCCCCTCACTGCTAAAAATTCTTATTTCAAGAAAACAACTCTTGTGTAACTCCCTACAAACATTTTCTATTCAGATTTTTGGGAATGACACAAGAAAGGTTTTCTTGAAATAACATTTTTTTCTTATTTAAGGATTACAATTTTTAGCAGTGCTACTTGTGTCTTTGGCCGGTGTACAAGGTGCTGCCGTGAACTCAGCTGCCACTGCCAGAAACCACTGCGGCAAACCCAGCCTCTCAGCAATAAGTGTACACAGGGTTCTTTTACGTGCATTATACACCACACGGGACCTACAGCTTTACGTCCCATCCGAAGGATGAAGCAATAATGGTAAAGTGTCTTGCTTAAGGACACAAGTGTAAAGACCGGGACTCAAACCCACACTCGGCTGATCGGGAAACGCCAGAGCTTGTGAGTCCAGTGCGCTTGACCGCTCTGCTACGACACACCGTATAAAGTGGTAATCAGTATGATTTGAAACTCTGCATCATGGTGGAGAATACAATCTAGTAAGGTTTGGGCTAACACCATCTGCAAGAAAACTCTGTTATGAGTTTTTTGGTGGTTCTGAAAAAAATGGTTGTTTAACAATTCCAGAGTAAGAACAAGTGTTGTTACAGGGAGGGTATACCTTTGGTAACTACTCCAAAAATTAATGACCACAAAAACTTACTTGGTAAGAAGCACTGCAGCTGCCGATACGTGTAATGTATAACATTTTGAGAAACGATTTCCTTCAAAGGAATGTGGTTTTAGAGAAAAGGTTTCAAAAACATTTCAATCTGAGAAATGTTTCATGCATGTAACAATTCTTAGATTGTGTATTCCAATTACAGAATATTCTTTCTGCCTGGACATAAGTCATAGCAACTCCAGATTTTCGGCAATATCTCAAAAACCAAATTTAATTTTCAAAGGTAAAGTTTAACTGTATATATTTACATTTATATAGGATTAAAAACAATTGAATGGTTTTCAAAAACCAAAAGTATACTTTTTCAGAACCATCACAACTCATGCTGTTACCGAGAACCTTACTAGAAAGTGAAAATCATTGCCCTGGATGATTTCAAAACCGCCTCAGAAACTATTTGTTAAATTAACAATACCAGCAAAAAAAACCAACACCGATGATCCCCCCAAATGAACTGGACAGCATGGGGCTGCCTAAAAACAATTGGTGAGCGACCGCATATATCGTATTGTCACCTTATCACAACAAGTAATCAATGCCGCTCAAACCGTCAATCTGTCTGAATAAAACTACAAATAATATCATCTTGGCATAACTGTCATAACTCCAAATGATCGGAGTTCACCGTAAACGTGCTGAAATTCACACATAGGGAGCAAAGTGTACTTTTCCCCTAAGTCAATTTATACACTGAACAACAAATCAATTCACACGTACTGTGCATGAACCCAAACCAGATGTGGTCAGACTTGCGAATGTCGCCCCCCCCCCCCCCACCCCCCACACACACACTTCCTATAGCTTCCAGGGCCCAATTTCAAAGAGCCGCTTAAGCAGAAAATTCTGCTTACAAAAAATATCTGCTAAGCAAAACTAAGCAGGAAACCAGGCAATGCTTGTAACTGTGATGTTGTTAAATTTGGCTGGTAACCTTACTTTGGTAAACAAATTTTTGTTTGTGCTTAAGCAGCTTAAGGGTATCCTGCAATGCTCAGTCGATCATCTTCAGTAGTACAAACAGGTGAGATCGCTTCCCCAAAACCAATTCAGGGAGCCCCTGTCAGGTTCAATTAGGAAACTCAATGGGATGGGCGCGTGGGGAACAGACCGTAATGAGCCACTTTCCGAACGGGGAGCTATAAAAAACAAAAAACGCTGGCGCGTGGTCAGAGTGCTCATGACCATCAGTGGCATTGAAATGCAAATTGGATGGTAGTTGACATGTGGAATGAACCTAGATATAGTATTTCCTTCCGGCTCATCTAACCAGGCTGGGGTATTCGTTTACAATAAAAACGTTGAGGTCGATTGACGAGATACCTTACACACTGGTATTGAGATTAAAAAGACGAAAAAAGAAAAGAAGAAAAAAAAGTTATAAAAAAATACAAAAACTAAATGTTGTAATTTCCCTTCAACTTTGGAAAGAGGAGGAGCAATTACCATTCTGCAGGAAATTTGAGAGCCAGTGAAGTGCGAATTCCTTGTACGAACCATGGGCGATCCAGGATGCAGTTGTACATAATTATCTTAAGTGTTATTCACCTTGGTCTGCACGAATTTAATTTTTTTTTATAGAGGGATGTTTTGGGGGCAATTCCACTCTTATTTTTGTGGAATTTCATTATTTTGGATGTTGCCGGGGATTGAGACGGTCGGTAGCACTGTAACCAGGCCTGAAGATATAAGTGATGAGATGGTGGTGAAGAATTTTCAGTTTTAGGTGTGAGAGGAAAACACCCAAATGAGGTAAAACCTCATAATCAGGTAGGGACTGAAAACCCCATCCACATACAGACAATGGTGTGTCGTGGCTTAGCGGTCATGAGCACCGGACTCAAGCTCTGGTGTTTCTGATCGGCAGAGTGTTGGTTCGAGTCTCCGCCGTGACACTTGTGTCCTTAAGCATGTTAAGTGTCACACTTAACCATTATTGCTTTGTCCTTCGGATGGGACGTAAAGCCGTAGGACCCATGTGTTGTGAGAACCCAGTGCACTTATCAATTTAAAGAGAAGGGGTTCGCGCCGGTGTTCCCGGTTTGATTGGCAGCATATTGCGCCACCGCACTGTGTAAACCATTACATGGTGCTTATGTAAAGAAAAAAAGGTCTCACACTTCAAATCTAGCTCCATATACCTTACAGGGTAAATCATACAATAATGTTGGAGCACCATGAGCGTCACTGAGTAATGGGTTTGAGCCCTATATAAGAAGCAGCTATTAAAATTATATAAGGCAGAGCTGCCATCATTTGCATCTTGCAATCAGGGAGACTTTTTACAAGAATCAGGGAGATACTTAGAATTACATTCAACGATAATAGGGACAAAGTTTCCATTATCAAGGAGACTGTCAAATTTGTTCCTCAGAACATGGACAGATTGGTTTTCTTTTTTAGGGAACTTTCTGCAGAATCAGGGAGAGTTGGAAACTCTGACAAGGCTCTGATTTAAAGCTGAATTCAAACAGGGGTCCACCCCTTCAAGGTGGGGGGGGGGGGTGGAAGGCAGGGCAAGATACCACCCTGCCAACCAAATTCCGTTATGTAACGTCCACAAATGTTTGTGTGACACATGTTTTTTTCTCTTTTCTAAATAAGCCCTTTGTTCCGTGTTGTGAAGAGATTTACTTCTGATAGATATGAATTCCAACAAATCAAGTCCTGAAAATTAGCATATGTGGTCAGTGAGTAACTATGGAAACAACTGTATGAATAAAATAGCACCACTATACCATGACAATTCCTCTCCCATTCAATCCCCCCCTCCCCCGTTTTTCCCTTTTTACCTAAAAACAAGACAATCCCTCTCCCCCAAAAAACAAAAACAAATACACAAACAACAAACACCCCAAACACCTCAACAAATAAACAAACAAACCAACAGCCACACCAACATTGACGTCTTGTTTGTTTTACCTTTTACTGTGGCCGTCCTTGTGCAGTTGTAGAGGATCGCTAACTCGCCGAACACCTTACACTTCCCCATGGTGGTAAGAAACTTGCCATCTTTAGTCACCTCCACCTTCCCATCTAATGAAGAAAAAAGAATTAGAGAGTAAACCCAAGTGATGAGCTTCCGACACCGGACCGAGTTACAAATTTACAAAACCAAATATTGAGTTACTAAGTCAAAACAATTTTTTTGATTGAAAACTATTGACCCCACGAAGATTACATATTAGTTTTCATCCAAACTTGCACTTGGAACTAAAACCTACTGATAACCAAATGCTCTGGAAAAAGAGTTGAAACATTAGATATTTAAGTTGATCAGTCAGCAATCAAATTCAATAAGAATATAATTTGATAAAAACAGCGAAATACAGTGATCTCAAGTTGTCACAGGTACGGTTTTTTTACAAAAGCTGTACGCTGTCTTTAAGGTGGTTCTTCTGCAACTGTGACTCTCTAAATCAAAGACTGAAACTTTTCTTTAGTACAGTAAAGAAAAAAAAAGGTTTTCTGAGGACAAAGAGATCATCAGAGCCCTTTCTATACTTTTGGGTGATGTTTTCCAGCGACTTGACCAACCATTTGAAACCATTTAACTACACAGTTTGTGTTTGGTGGCACAAATTGTGCACAAGTATGGGTGTGCAAATACATACATGTGTGCACTGAGTAGATGCATTCAACACATGATATCATATTGCATAGACTTATGGCACACTTTGCTATCGTTCAAAAACCACAGTGGATGATGACAATGAATGGGCAGGCAGTAATAGGAGAAACTAAGAACCGCAAAAAAGCCTGAGAGAGTCAAATGATTATTAATCCATTTGACAAGAATTTCAGCTTATCAGCTTTACGAAACGGGCCAAAAAACAAAACAAAAACCTGTGTCACTGGAAACTTGATTGCCCGTCACACAAATGGAAATCTAGAATGCGGAACACTGTGTTTTGCATCATCGGTTTTTGAGGATCCCAACCGAACTCCCTCAAGTGTGCTCCAATCTAGATCAGCTTTCCCCACGCCGTTGTATGTTCAAGTTAGACACAGTTCATTTACTCTTGGAATTAGAAACTCTCCGGTCGCAATGTTTCAGACATGTCGCCATGAAACGACAGGGGAGAAATTCAACCGGGTTGCTGAGGGACGGGGGAAAAAACTCCCCAGTGGCCCATCGGTTTTAAAGTCGGACAAAAGGCTAACGATGACGTGCTCCGAGTTTGGTCAGCTCTTCAAAAGAGCAAACGCTGCGTTTGCTTTTTGGACAACAAAAGGGAAAACGATGACTGCTCCATGTTCCGACAATCCTATGCTCCGACAACCCATATTCTGATGACCCCTTGTGGTCTACACGCTAGGGTTAGTTTAGTGTTAGTGTTAGTGTTAGGGTTAGTGTTAGTGTTAGGGTTAGGATGAAGAAAACACATCAGGGGTGTCAAAACATAGACTGTGTGTAACCTGAAAAAAAAAACACATTTTAAAAGTCATCTCAAGTTGATGATTTACTGATTTTAGACATGTTCACATCGCCAATTCTGGAAAAAGATTATAATTTCAGTGGAACTTCATCATCGTTTTGTTTTGTTCTTAAACGAAAAGACTTATCCCCATCTTTTCGTTTTCAATACACACACCATACGACCAACCCTTGAATTAATTTCATCACATTCAGCGATCACGTTTCAAGTGAATACAACAAAAAAGCAGTTTTTGTTTTATTAGAGCTTTGAGTTCTTCGTGTGAGTTCTTCTTTGGTTAATTTCGGTTGCCGCAATTAAAATAAAAACACAGTGAAAATAGTGAGGACTCAAGTGCTACTTCCTCAACCTTGACTGTGTTTCAGAGTGAACTATTTCTCTGGAGTATTGGTACTTGTCTGATCTTTACAATCAGTGAGCTTTCAGATTGAAACTTAGTTTTTTTATTTTTTATTATTTAAATCCTGCATTTTGTCTTTAACCACTTCACTTGGATATTGTGAATACCCATGGTATTATTTTTGGAAACTTTTTGGAGCTTCTTGAGTAATTGTTTTCGT
Source organism: Pycnopodia helianthoides (assembly GCA_032158295.1). NCBI lineage: Eukaryota > Metazoa > Echinodermata > Asteroidea > Forcipulatida > Asteriidae > Pycnopodia > Pycnopodia helianthoides. Next base: position 8,189,640 of record CM063261.1, read on the forward strand.
TCGAAAGTATCATTGCCACAATGAAACCCTGACTTGACAAAGGAAATACAACAAAGGCTCTCATTATTAGAACCCGATTTGTTGTTGTCGTGTGAGAAAATATGAGTATAGGCACTCGCCATGATTCGCAGAACGCTCACGGCCGAGGTTCTGCCATGGTATGCTGGAATCTCAGAATGCTCGGACTTACTTCCCACTATATCGAATACAATGACAAACAATGGTGGCAGCCTGTACATGATTGTATGCCACATCTGTACATGAAGCAGGACAAAGGACTATAGAGTCATGGGTTACACAATAACCTCAGGAAAAGGTATACTATGAGGCTAGTTTTCCAATACCCGGTGTCTCTCTTTCATGTCTTTGTATGAGTGAAACGAAGCTACACAATGGAAAACCCGGGTTGGATATTACTGTCAGCCGTTCGGCTGCCAGCACAAAATCGAGGGCGCTCCAAAGTCGCTCCGGTCGTAATTTACCATCCGTCGAAAGCCAGTCCAGAAAAAACTTGTTCCTGTCTACATGCCATCCGCTGTGAAGTGGTTACAAGAAACTAAGTGACGAATACATTTGCTTGCTTTACAATATCTTCCATTAAAAAAAAAAAAAAACATCCTGTAGACTTTTTCAGAAAATAATCAATCTCCGAGTTGAAGTGAACTGAAGTGAATTCCTTTGATTAACTGCCGTCTGATCCTCCTTCCCCCCTCCCCCAGGCATGTCTCAGTGCGGTAATACTCCAAAATGTTACTTTAAAGACAGCTCCATATTGACATGTCTCCCCCAAGAAAAGCAGGTACAATTGACTAAACATCCAGCCAGGATTTACCACGCCGGTATACATGCCCCGGTATTGCAATTAGCAGAGCAAATACTGCTCTGTTTATTCACAAAACTAACTCTCCGTCAATGTGATTCCGCAATCCAAATATCTAACCAGATTTTTGACAAACTACCCCAAGTTGGCAGGCGGGCTTCCTCTCCCTGTACCGTATGACGCCGAGGTCTTCGAAAAAAAAAAAAAAAAAAACGTCGAGACCGAAATTCAATTCATCCTATTATGCAATGCAAACACCTGCCTCGTCTATCATTTCTCGTTTTGGCCTCAGCTCTCATATTTCCTAACGGCAGATTGACAATGTATACAAAATCCGCCGGTATTTCTTTAACAATTTGCCGGCGCTGCCCCCTCGTGGGAGGTCACCTGCTCAGGTTCGACCAATCAAAGGGGAAAGGTCTCCGCTATTACGCATTATAAGCTAGCACACGTGTATCAAATTCTCCAAAATACGCTCGTGCGGAGAGTAAACCTATCCCGCCAAATGAGATCTTAACATTTATGTCAGATTGCACATCTGTTCTTGTGTTGTAGGGAACATAAAACACGCAAACAAGGTTATCTTTTTTAAAGGTTGGTAAATACTCCCAAAATTAATGGCCACAAAAACTTACTTGCTAAGAAACACTGCAGCTGTTGACAGTTTAAACTGTTTTGAGAAAGGATTCCCTTCGAAGTAATATGGTTTGGATAGTTTTTCACTCCAAAACATTTGAAACTGAGAAAACAATTCATGCATGAATCGTTAATAAATCAGATTTCTGAGAGTTGACTGAAAATTCAAATTTCCATGGTGTCCATTCGCGAGTGCTGTGGCCAGAGATGCAGTTGGTACCCGCTGTCACCTCGCTATTAAAACGTGGATAGATTTGACGTTCTCAATAAAAAAATACCATAACAGGTTTTTGCTGTTTTCTCAACAGGTAGACACTGTATTAAGCTGAATTTTGCAAAGGTGACTTTTAGTGTATCTTTCTTTAAAAATTTGTCTGTAAATCAGCTACGTAGACAAAAAACAATCTGTGACCCTAACCCTTAGGCCAATAAGCTTAAACTATAATGAAACACAACATTCTGAAATTGATCCAGTGATTTGTTGCTTAATTGGTTTGCTGACTGGTTGATTACTTTGGTAATTGATGAATTGATTAAAGTCACTTTAACACAGTTTTAACGGGCTGCCTACAAATGTCAGCACTAAACACTCCGAACGATGATTTCCCCTCAAACCATTGTCAGTTTTCAGAAGATGCCGACAGGATAAATGCCAAATTAAAAACAGTGTAAACAGATCAGACCACCTGTTTCTCATAAAAAGAGTTAAAACAGAAGAAATCAGAACTCTGTTTCTCATAAAATAAAGGACCTACTCTGACAACATTTTCAACAAGTATTTTTTTTCAGTTTTCTTATATTAAAAAAAAATAACATTTGAAACAGAAAATTGGACCTCTGCCTTCTTTTCATCAACACCCTTACCCAGATAAAAAAGAAAAAACACAAGGTTGGCAATAAAGTTGCCGGATTTTACAGCACCATGTCAGGGCACAATAACGCCTAATTATGATTAAACACCGACGATGCACCGGATGCTTTGCCTACAGGAACATTCTGCTAGTTCATCTCGAACCACGACAACGTCTCGTACGAAAGGGTTCCACGACTGCGCGAGCATGTTCGAACCGAGCGGACCCCGTGAGCAGTCTCCATTGAGAGAGAGATTGCCGATAGTACACGTCGGCAATAAGGGACAATCCGCCGAGCAAATAGTCACAGAGTCAACGGTGTGGGTACGCCAATGGAAATTAATCAGCCTCGATTTTAATCACAGACCTGGGCCTGTGTTTACATGCAAGGTGCCTTTCTCCCTGAATGTGTGAGATGCTTCGACTTTTTTTTCTAGAGTGAAAAGCTGTTATACTGTTATAGTTTGAGATGAGATTTGTTTTTTTAAAAGCCTAATTGGCATTCGATGAAGGCTGGAAATCACAGATGTTGTGTAGCCAACAGTCCCGATACAAGTTTTGTGTTAATTGAAAAGGGACAGTTTAACAGAAACTTTAACAAAATAAGCAGGCTTACAGAATATCACAATAAAAAAGACATTGATAGGTTAGTGCCGTCCAATGTTACAACTTATTCACAGTCACATAGGGGGTCAAACCTGTCTGTAAAAAGTCTCTTTAAAAGGTGTTTAAAAATAACAATGTTTTTACAGAAATCTTGAAGACAAATTTTGGTCAAGTTTCTGTTTTGTTCGTTAGTGGAGTCATTACTGGTCGGATAGGTCAAAACTCTGGAGCTTTCGTCTCTCTTGGAAGCTAGTTTTTGTTCCAACTTTCGTCTTGAGTTCATTATGTTATGAAATATCTATATTTATACATTATAGCCCTCCACAGGAAGAGGTACCGTAAAAATATTTGCATTGAAATAATGCAAACTCTCCATAATGAAAATTGCAAACCAAACACAAAAAGATATGTTTACTCTTGCGTGAGCCGGAATTCCTCTAACCATTTTGTGCGTGTTGCAAACCCAATCTTCCCCCCCCCCTCCCCCTATCAGCTCTCGGGGACAACAGCAACTTGAAGTACCCGCTGGCAGATTTGCTCAATCTGGCTCCACAGTCAACACTGACTGATCACGTAGGATGTGTTTTCACAAATATTGAGGAGGAAGTTTTGGGAGACTGTGACTTCATGCCCGGGGCTTCCAAATCTTACATTATCTAAGGCACAATATGTAACCAAAAAGTTGTAGCCACATTTTCACCGGAGACGACTTTTTTTTTTTTTTTTTTTTTTACAGAAAGTCTACGTGAGGCCGATCATTCCGGAGTGCTTATGGGGGGAATCTAACACGCAACGCAGTCTTTCATGGTCTGACATTTAAAACAAACAGACAAACAGAGAGTTTGCCAAACCTAGGGACTTGCACGGAACCATTTCCCGAGGCCAACTCCAGGGGTTGGGACAATTCTAAATTAAATTTCTCGGGGGGTGGAAAAGGTGAAAATCAAGCTCTGATTTCCCCGTAGAAATTATCGATCTCGTTTGTGCCGTTAATGCGCAATACGTGTAATTCGCAGGAGAGAGCATTATCAAAATTGACCGAGTGTAGTGCTTGAGGTAACCTCCATGGCATGGAAGGAGGTGTGCATTTGTATACCACATGCAGCAGCAGTAGGTGTATGTACATGTTGCACAAAGCAAAACAAGAGGGGAAACACGTTTTTGAAATAGTGACTGTTTTTCTAGGAGTGCAAACTATTCTCCCTGAAAACAGGCACCTGAGAATGTCCCATCCCTTCAGGATCTCTCAAAGCTTTGTTGGATGGTTGTTGCTTTCACACTCACCTTCAAGGACATAGACAAGCGACCCGACATCGCCCTCCTTTATGATGCAGCTGTCTTTGCTATATTCCACAGGGTACATGCAGTCGACAATCTCTTGGATCTGGGATAACTCTAAGTTCTTCATGAAATCGTTGTCTAGGATGGCTGACTTTATACAGTCTCTAGCACTGCAGATGAGAGAAGAAAAGGAGACAGAGAACATTTTAATTTGGCTGATCAATTACAAATTTTTGTAAGTCAGTAATTTCAAAGGAACGAAATACTACTTCAAGGGAACGAAATACTATTTCAAGGGAACGAGATACTATTTCAAGGCAATGAAATACTATTTCAGGGGAACGAAATAATAAAAAGAACACCGTGTCGCTTTACGGGCTCCATATCTAAGGACAGTGTATGAAGAAATTTTAAAGAATTTTGATGAATTTTGATTCGTTGATAAATTTTTTGTCCTGCCAATGATTAAATTATGAAATCATTTCATTGTCAGTTGATGTTAAGATACCTGTGAAGAGTAAACGATAAAGAAATTATAATTTTGGAGAAGAACACGAAGGTAAATGGAGAAAAAAAAACACCGCATGTAGTCAGGGTAGTGGAGGTAGCCAAATCATGGCTGAGGTGGGACTCTAACCAGTGTCCACAGAGGTAACACAAAAGAGAAAGTGACCACCAAAACATTGTGCTCCAAATATTTCCACTTAAAAACCAAGATGGAGAACTTACAATCTATTAAAAAACAACTAATTGTCACTGTCTCAAAAGATGGTTTTGCTTATAAACTAGCTAATAGACAGACTGTAGAAGCCTGGTGCAGATTCAAACTCAAAAGGGCGCCATTTTGTTTCTTTCACATGTTATTAGTAATGAGCAACGTCTGCTGGATGCCAAGGTTCATGAAAATGTTGCAGTCTACTGACGAGGACATATGTAGTCTCCTAACCACTCACCCCACCCCCTCCTGAATAAGCCCCAATTAAGTCCACTATACAAGTAATAATTGATCCAACCTGGTACCAGCCAATTCCCGCCCAATTTACAGCTGATTAGGTCCAATAGTAACGTCAATGATTTAAATAACGGTTTCATCTTAAAGGGGGACTGTCCTTATGATAGTTGCAGGCCTTTGGCTGTACATGGAATTATGAACTCTCAGCCAGTTACTGAATACGCGCACGCACCCGCTAACCGTCACATCCCATTAGAACGACGGCGCCCTTTGCAATGTGACGGCCAGCGTGCGCACGCGTGCAGCAACTGGGTTTAGAGTTCATCAATCCATGAACAGCCACAACAGTCCCCCTTCACCAATTAATTCTGATTTTAATCGACTATACAGCCAACATTTTTCAAATAACTAAAATGTTTCCGAGCCGCCCTTTAAAAAAAAATGCGTTTATACATTTGGTTTGTCTTCAGAGGAGTAAAATAATTTGAGAATATCCAGCCCCCCCCCCCCCCGCTCCCAGTTCCAATTCGGCTGCTGAGATTCATTCATTCATCAAATTTAACATGATGGTGACCCCCTTTAGCTCTTCCTTTCTTCCCCTCTAGTCTGGCATCCCGTCCAGGCAGACGGCTCTAGTACCCTCGGGACGCGTTCAGCTGTGACCCTAAGGATCACTGCACCAACAGCTGGGTACGTCAACTACCCAGTGAGCAATTACACTTTAATTACCCCGGCATTCATACCCGCAGAAAAGAATGCGGGTAAAGAGAAGAAGGCGCTCATTTATCATCCGTCAAACTGAATTTGGTGGAGTGCTTCGATAGTTTACAGACTAAATAAAAAATATTTGGAGAAGATGCGGAATCTGACTGCCACTCTCTCACTCATTTAAGATGAATAAAATAGTGTGCGCCACTGCCAGAAAAACCGGGGCTAAACCACTTCTTAACAGCAACAAGTATAACTGGATCTTTTATGTGCAATACACAATGTAGGGGACCTACAGCTTTACGTCCCGTCCAACGAGAAATGGTTTAAGTGTCTTGCTCAAGTACACAAGACCGGGACTCAAACCCACACTCTGCTGATCAGAAACACCAGAGCCTGAGTCCAGTGCGCTTGACTGCTCGGCAATAACCAACTTTAAACCCTTTCAAGTTCCACCGTGGGTTTGAATGCGAGGACCTTTCAACTGCTGGTTGGTACTAAACCACATTAAAGATCTGAAACCCAAGATACTTGTGGACAGCCATCCCTAAAAGCCCCAAGACAACACTCAAAGTTTAGCTTTAGCTGACCATTCTCCCAGAACGTTCTGTACTTCTCTGAAAGAACTTAAACCCAGTCTAATAAAAAAAATATATATATAACAAAAGATTGACAAAGACCCATCTCTGTGATCCAATCTATTTCTTTCCTCTCCATGGTCCAATTCATTACAACGGGTAGGATTTGAAGCTTTGCATGGTGGGAGTATAACTAAGAAAAGTTTGCCGTAAAACACCATGTTAAAATCTCTTTAGAGTAACTGTTGGTTCTGAAAAGAACCGGTTGTTAACGACTCAATGTTTCGATCAGTATGCTCTGATCGTCTTCAGGATCGTCTTGATCAGAGCATACTGATCGAAACGTTGAGTCGTTAACAACCAACAGTTACTCTAAAGAGATTTTAACATGGTGTTACTGCAAACCTCTCTTAGTCATTACAATGGATAACAGGATCACTGTTCATAATTTACAAAAGGCTTAACAAGTGTGGTTTCTTAATCCACTAGGCATTATTGACTCAACACCTCCATTGACATAACAGTTTACTGTTACCCAACTGAGTTGACAATGCTAATTCCAAAGATGTTTTGACTCCTGTCACCATTATTGGTAAAAGAGTTTCACAGCCCTGTGAGGAAACTCAGGGAAATGTGATGTGCCACAAGTTTCACCCCTTCATACCTTTATCATCCTGTGTTTAACCTCATCCAAATCAATGAGACCAGACTGAGGCTGGGAGGACACTACAAATTAAAGGAACATTACAGAATTGGTTTTTGCTAACAAAACAGTTGCTGGCGTTGTAAGCACTTTATATAATCCACCATATACATAAACTGACAACTCTGTAGAAGTTTGAGATCGATCGGCCATCTGGGTCACGAGAAAATAGTGCAAAACCGATTACAAATTTGCATGTGTTATACAATGCATGAATAAAACGCTCATGAGCGATAAACTCCAATCGGAAATTAGTTTGATTGATTTCTCATCAAATATGGCATTTCAGCCAGAAATATTTCTAGGGATGTTTTCTACTATCATCATCATTAGACCGTGTAAGTTTTATGTAAATCTGTGATCAAAAGTATATTTTACAATTACCAATTCTGTAATGTGCCTTTAAGATTAATCACTATTTTTTATACAAAAGGTTGTTGCTTCCTGCGTGCCGTGTCAAGAATCCCCAAATAATTGGGTTCTACATCATGTTCTTAACAGTTCATCTTCTGCTGGCGAAACAAAAGGCTCTTGTTTACTTTTGGCATTTCACCACAAGCTTTTGCCTCAAGAGAATTTAACAGTGCTTAAAAATATTTCCCCCGTTTTTATCTACTCAAGTGTTGACTGTTTACATTTAAAGTGTCTGGTTTTCTAATTCTGCATTTGGTATGGAAATGAATGCAAAATTGAATAGCACCCCGCGCCGATGCAACAGATAGAATCTCAGAACCTGGATTTCAGACTAAGTGTCACATTTCACTGACGTACGCGTGCGTACCCGGTCCAAGCTTCATGTTTACTGGCGTGTACTGACTGGTCTACTGCTGTCTGTCGCGCAGATGCGGTGATTGCGTGAGTGGTGGTGAAATGTTTGTCTGACATCCGGGTATTTTTTAGCAAAAGGGACGTCATTCATACAGAGTGCTTTTAAAGGCAGGGTGTACTTTTGGTTCGTACTCTACAAGTTAATGACCATAAAATCTTACTTGGAAAGGAGTTCAGAGCCGTTCATAGTATAAAACATTGAGAGAAACGACTCCCCTTGAAGCAGTGTAGGTTTAGAGAAAGATATTTTCAAAAAACAAATTTGAATCTGTCTCAGGTATGTGAAAGCACACAATTCTACGCAACAATGGTGTTTTTTCTTTCATTATTTTCTTTCAATTTCGATGAACACTCAAGCCTAAAATTTTCACAGGCTTATTATCTTGTGCATATGTCGGGATACACCAAGTGAGGACACTTGTCTTTGACAGTTTACCAAAAGTGCACCCAACCTTTAAAATTGATTGAAAGTGAAGGGGGCAGAAGGGCAAGACAGAAATAATTGTGTCCTGCTTTATTATGTGTTAAATAGCATTCGACATCACAGAGATAAATAAGTCCGCAAAACAAAGCATTAATGTTTCAGGCCGTTGAATAATTTCGGAAGTATAGGGGGTCGGGGAACAAGATCAAAATATACAACACCTCCTGCATAATGAAAGCATACCCACATCACAGAGTTCATTTACTCATCACAGAGCAATGAGTCAGGCTCTTGAATTCAATTCAACTGTACATTTTATTCTACATGAGCAATTCCCTAAATATTTGAGAACAGGTAATGATAATGGAATGTAACAACGCATGGAGGCCAGGTCCAGGATAAGCCATGGCTTTTAGTGGCTTGTCTTGGGATTACAATTAATACATAAAAACGGACCTACCAGGTGGACAGAAAAAGACAAGAACACAGGACAAACGATAGGATCTGACTCAAGACCCAAGACAGACGGAAGAACACAGACAATTACTGGAATTTTCTTTTAGCAAGATGATGGTACAGACAATGACCTGAATAGGCGATTACAACAAAGGAAAGTAATGGAGGCTGCTACTTCACATCAGAGGTCGAGGAAATCACGAGCCTTTTATAGGATTTTTTCAAAAACCTGACCACAGAGGAAACAGCTTGTAACGGAGTTGTCAATGGAATTCTAAAGACGAGGACCGTAACAACGCAGTGTATTAATGGTGTACGATGTGCGTGTGAATGATGTGAATGATTCTGAAAGTGACGAGGGGGGCCGGGGAACAAGATCAAAATCACATGTGAAAGCATCTTCCTACGTAACGGAAAAGCGTACTGACATCACAGAGTGCATTTTGACCGTCACAGCGCAATGTTCAAATCCTCTACACACACAAAAAAAAACCTGCATTTACTCCCCATGAAAATAGGTCAAGAAGATGAGAGAGCGACTACTTGACAGTCCATTGGCACTTTAAATAGCTTACAGTTTCTTGTTTTCTATCTTTGCGTTTGCCGATAATGTTAAAAGGGGGTTTATAGATGAGAGCTGTTTCAATGTATGCGACATGTTCTCTCTTCCCTTTTTTGAACCGGGAAAAAGAATCTGGGTCAAACAACGGTTAAAGGAACATTACAGAATTGGTAAAAAAAAAAACTTGTAAAATATACTTTTTGATCACAGATTTACATCAAACTTACACGGTCTAATGATGATGATAGTAGAAAACATCCCTTGAAATATTTCTGTCTGAAATGCCATATTTGATGAGAAATGAATAAACTAATTTTCCGATTGGAGTTTATCGCTCGGTGAGCGTTTTATTCATCTGTTGAATCTACATGATTTCATGCAAATGTGTAATCGGTTTTTCACTATTTGCTCGTGACCCAGATGGCCGATCGATCTCAAACTTCTACAGGTTTGTCAGTTTATGTAGTATGGTGGATTACATAAAGTGCTAAACTGCCAGCAACTGTCTTGTTAGCAAAAACCAATTCTGTAATGTTCCTTTAAAGGAGAAAAAGCCTTTTCCTATTCTTGCCCCAGGTACGATTGTACACCACCCATGGGCCTATGATTCAACACTGCACACAAAACAGAAATGAATATTTATACCTCCATCTTAAATAAATCTACACAACGATGCTTACCGTTACTGTATTTTTAAATCAAACGTGTGTGCTCTTTTGCGCAGGGGATCCCCGGAAGTGTGCTGACATGTTTTTTGTGCCGAAGTGGACACCCGGTTTGAATGTATGGCTTATAAAGAACTTTCCATATCTTTAAGATCGCAACAGTAACTGACAGAATATAGGTTAAGCTGATTCTGCCCACATGCGTGTACGGCGGGATCTCGAACACAGTGCCCTCGAGGGTGTACATTGTACTCGGCGCGCGAGCACTGCTCTGATTTTCATCAACCCCGTCACCATAAAGATTGTGTTTGCTTCCGGTAAAAAAATACCTGGAAATTTTATTCATAGCTTTTTTCTGTGGTTGCTTCGATTTGTTTAACCCCTGCTGCCATTTTCACGACGACAAAAGCGCCTCAGAACTAGATTTTTACAAACTTCAATTAGGCCCCAATCATCTCCTGTCATGTTCCCTGCCTTTAATAACAGTTATGAGTACTGATTGTCTTCATGCATAAAAGATGTCTGACTATTCTTTCTTCCATCCTAAGGCCGTGTCCGAATTGGCGGCTACGGCTGCGGCCGTTGCTAAGGGCGTTGCTATGGGAAGCCTACGCTTCAAAGCGTGTTCATGTGACGATCGAGCCGCAGCCGCTGGTTTGGTTTCGGCCTTAATTTGGTTGCATTGATTTTAATGGGGGAAAAAAAACAAGAAGGGAAAAGGCCTCTATGAAATTAATTGATGGCTGGAGGTAGACTTTTTGAGATTGTATGAAATATAGTTTTGTTACAATGTTGAACATTTTTTTTCCCCTTCTAAAGGTAGGTCATAGTTGGTTTTTGTCAGCGTATACTGCTAAATTATATGCAAACTGATCAAGAAAGATACAATAAAAGTCACCTGTGAACATTTCAGCTGAATACTGCCAAAACAGCACATATAACAGTCACAATATTTTCACAAGTATGTCAAATCCATCCACGTTTTTTAGTGAGGTGACAGCGGGTACCAACCGTATCTCTGGGCTGTAGCATTCGTGAACGAACATCAACCCTCAAAAATATGAAAAGTGATTCATACATGAATCGGTTTGCTTCGAATGGAATCCACTCTCAATATAGCTTTTACCATCAACAGCTACAGTGCTTCTCACCAAGTAAGTGTTTATGGTCAGTAATTTTTTGGTGGATAAAACTGAGGGTAAAAGGAAAAGTGAATATGAGGAGCTGTTCTCTTGTGTACTTGGGGTACGGCAAACCGGGGGGGGGGGGGGGGGGCGAATAATGAAGGACAGCCAATTTAGACTTCTCCCACGAAAAAAGAAAACATTGTACAAGCTGAAAAGGCATTCAGGATTTGCAATGGTTATCTGTTATCAGTAGGCCTACACATGGTTTTATGTGAACATCAAACAATTTATGATTAATGTTGACAAGTGCTTTCAATTTCCAGTCGACCCTTTATCATGCCACCGCCGTGTTACCTGTCTACACCAGCAACAAGCAATACTGATTCCCGCTATATCAAAGGGGGCACCAGACTTTTGCTTCCTTACAGCTTGTGCGGTTTGGTAACACTACCCTGACAAAAATAACATTCCAGCCTTCCAAAGGTTTATCATGCAGCCGCCATATTTGTCCTGCTCCCTGTCTACAACGGGCGACAGTCGTAATTATTTCTTCACAACAACGAAAAAGGCACCAGATTGTTTATTCCTTTAAGCGTCAGTTTTGGTAACATCGCCCTAGCAAAGATAACAAGCCATAATCGCCAAATGATCTTTAATTAAAGTTCCATTATTGAGCAACTCAAACTGCTACTAACAACAACATGAGTGATGCAGATGGAATCCCACAGCAAATGTTCCTCATGTTTGCCCATAAATCTCTCCGATTACTGTATGCTAGCCCTCAAGACAGATTCAGAGACGGGGAATACTATCTGTTGGCGTCATAATGCTTGGAAAAACATATGGTTTACGATTGATTGTGCAGGTTGGAAGCATTGGGAAAGCAATGGAAGACAACCCCCCATTCTACTACCTTGCCTCAGAGAATTTATTTATTTTTTGTTCGAGAGTCTTGGCATTAAAAGAGTCTTACTACTAAGAGAACAAGTTTAAGTTGTAAAAAATCTCACAACGAAAGCAAAAGAAAAGCAACGAAACAGTACCCTTTTTTTTAATAACATAACTTAGAGTATTATTATCTTCGAGAGTCTAAACTTGAAGACAGTCTTAATACTGGACGATGTGCATGATCCCAACATTTTCAAACAACACGGGTACGGAGACCTAAATGAAAACCACATTTAAAGTGCCTTTTGTGCGGGGCAGTTGACGGGATACGCGCCTTGAACGTTCCATTTGGTACGAGTTCACGAGAAAATTGCAGAATTAACCAAGCGGTATCTCGAGGTAACTAGAGGTTGAAGTCCCCCGATAACCCTAGAAAACCTTTAAAAACCTCGAGGCTAACATCGAGTTACAGCCTGTTTAATTTTGCTTTCTTCCCTAACATACTTGGAAAGCTCACTATGCAGCGTGCACCATGCATGCACTGACGGTAATCATATTTCATTGGCCCGGTATAGACACGGACAAAAGTCGCTGGAAAAAAATGGTCGAAATCACTCTTTACCGAGGATAACAGTGTTATCACAACCTTTTGCCCTTTCATTTCTACACAATTCACTAACACTCCCAATTCAAACCCCAACAATGTGAGCATCAACAGCAGCTACTGTTAATGCAATTGGGACTGAAGTTATCTCCAAACTTGATGAACGATCTCCCGGTAAAATACCACCACAGTGAGTTCCATGAATTCCAAACCAATGCAATTAATATTGCCTGAAAACTGAACCACACACAGACTTGATGGTAGACTAATCACTTGTGTCAGGGACTGAAGTTTGAGCTAGGTTAGACTGGTGCTGTCTTGTGGATAAAGACAACCACTGGTCTTACAAGCCCATAGATTTCATTGAATGGACATAATAGACCTTTCTTTTGTTGATCAACAAACCACGCTGGTTGGCATGGAAGGCCGAATATTAGCAAACCAGTCAATCCTGGGTACAGATGTTGTGACCAAATTCAACATTTCTGCAAACTTTCAATAAAAAAATGTACGGTAGGTTGCTTTGTTTCCAACAAATTCAACACTATTTTTGAATGTTTGTGTAACATTGTTACAAACTGTGGCTATCCGTTTTTGCTTTGCATTTATGGCTTCCCATAGTTTTCCAACCTTGGTTGGCAAAAACTTGGGCTGTGACATTGCAAAAGAAAGGTCTATACATGCATTGACCTTTAAGCGCCAGACTAATACTACACATACGAGTCTGTGTGTACGGTACACATAGTGAGTTATGGGATAGGTATTTATTGAAAGTTTGAGTGAGCTGATCGACATAAAGTCATTTATAAAGAAGAAACCAAACTCCAGAATGTGGAATGAAAACTGGGTTAAACCATTGAGGCAAATCATAATCAAAGACAGGGTCCAAATTAAATGGGTTCGACAATGGCTATGGCTGGATTGCCGAAAGTCCTCTTCTTCAGCATTGCAATTACAGCCAATGGCTGTAGCCGTAGCCATAGCAGAAGCCACTTGATTTCGTCACAGCCTCATTACAGGAGATCATAAATTTGATTAAGTGCTGAAACAGTTTGCAACTTTGCTCAAAGACCGATTGTAACTCGAGACTTAGACTCAGCGGTATTGACTCAAAACTTGGACCGGACTCTGAGGACTCAAGACAGCAGATCTTGAAGGACTAAGAAATTCCACTCTCCCCGCCGGAGTCACGGAACAACAAATGCATCACAAACAGACATCCACGCAAGGCAAGGCAGCCGTACTTTGCGATCCATAGACGATGATAACAGACAAGTGTATTGGGCTCCGCAGACAAGGGGGATAACGCACTTAGTATTTGATTTGGAGAATGGTAACAGATGCTATCAAATTCAACTCATTCCCGGTGGCAAAAAACACACCCAGTGCAGACTCGATATCTGGTACAGTTTCCTATAATACATGTTGGAACAGGTTAGGCTATTTTACATGATTGACCAAGAAATTGTGTGTGATATTTTTTTTCCTTTTTAAAATGAAGCTCTACCTGTAGAAGTACTGGGGAAAGGCATCACAGTGGAACTATTGCAACACTGAAAGAATTGGAAGAGGATCAATGCGGGGACCACATGCACTTTGGGTTCAGGCAGACCTTTTCCTCATCACTACGTTGTTTGTCCCCATTCATATTCATGTATCCAAACCAAATGTATTTGTGTGCACAGGCTGAAAGGCAAAGATATTATCTCAGAAAAAACTAAAACAGTCATGAAAAATGATTGATAGCTTTTGAAAGATAAAGATACAAATGAGAGACTCCTGCAACATACTGGTGACACAACAAGTCTGTGCTTCGAAAAACTCAAGTCAGATACAGAAATACTTGGACATTACAGGAAGGTGTGAGGGCGAATGCCTTGGGACAATTTTCGGCAGAGTGCGATGACAGAGGATGGCACGGACTCTAAGGTGAGACAGATGGTATTAGTATCAGCAAATTCCCCGGCCGATCACTTGCCTAAACCATTGCCCCAGAATGGCGTGTCGTGGCCGAGCGGTCAAGCACACTGGACTCAACCTCTGGTGTTTCTGATCTGCAGAGTGTGGGTTCGAGCCCCGGTCTTGACACTTGTGCCCTTAAAGCAAGGCATATTAACCATTATTGCTTTGTCGAGCCGTTGGTCCCTGTTGTGTAATGCACAGTTACACTTATCATTAAGCTTGGAGGTTTGCCCCGTGTTGTCTGGTAAGGTTGTTAACTTTAGCTGGTGCACAGGAGCAGGAGCGTGCAATGAGAACCACCTGGGGGCCAGAGGACATGGGGGCCCGGCACTTCTTACATGTCTTACCGCGGAATTCCGTGCATATGACCCATAGAATCACAAGCATGACAGGAAACAATAAGTGCAGAATTCTATGGTAAGCCCTCGCCATCAATTGGGTTGGACACATAATCTTCCCTCTACGATCAAATTGACTCTGTGAGAGTTGTTCGCTAGAACATGCCACAAAAAGGTTTTGCGCTGCACTGTGAAGTCGCAGGTACATTGTAACTCATGTTCGTGGCGATGTCAATGCACATTCCACACAGCCACGGGGGCAAACACAGCACCCCCATTAAAAGTCTATTTCAGGCTGGTGTCAGACAGACAAGGCTACACACGCTGGCTGGCGGACACCGGTTATTGCATTCGAGATTCAGTTACACCAGGCCGATGACAGCTCTAAGCCTAAGCCTCTCCCTGTCCTACCTCAATATCTCGCCCTCGTCTCACACTCATGTGCCACACTCTCAACAATAATACGCACTGATAAAGTGACCCATGACATCCAATGGTCTACCGTTATCGATTGCTCTTGTTTGCGTTGTCATACAGTTCTCACCCCTCGTTTCCTGCAGATGCTGAAGGGTAGTGGGGGGGGGGGGAGTAACAGAGGAAAGAAGACGACAAAGTTTGAATCGAATGAGCTGCCGCCACACAGAGTGCCGACTGTTTTTTTTTCTTCTTCTTCTCACATTGTAACTCTCTCCCTCTCCCTGCTTGATTTCCTGGCTAGTGATGGGAGCCTACTGTACAGCTGTAAGAGTTGAGGCAGCTGCGTCGTGGAGATGAAGTAGGCGGGTGCAAAATACTTCCGATTGATCAGACTCTGGAGGAAAGAGCGGGGGGGGGGGGAGGGGGGGGGGCTCTCTGACAATCTAAGTTGTTCTTTTTTATCTCATCCATTCACAAGCAAATCACTCACCGCACCGTCTGTTGTTGTCGTAAGCGCCAAGTTGATTCATTATTAAAATTAATTAGCTGTAGGGGTTTGCCAGGGTCTTTATTTGCAATTCATCAATTTTGTCTTTTTTTGCCGTTTCAGACCGGATCTGGGGATGGATTTGTAGGCTGAGAGGATTTTGAAACAGTGTAGGATGATATTCTTAACAAAATACATGACCCTTAATTCCGAGATTCATTCAACTATTTTTCGCTAAGAGAGAGACCCCCATATTGCTCGGAAAATGATAAGCAATCCTGGTGTGTGCACAACTCAATTAAGTTGTGTCTCAATTTCAATTTGGTGGAAGAATGCCCTAAATACAGATGAACTTTGGACTCAATTTCAATTTACCTGTAGTGGAGCGTCTGTATACAAACTAAATAGTTTGTCATCATAAAAAAAAGTGCGATTATTTAGACTACAAACCAGTAACATGTACAAAATTAAAAACTTGGAAAATAGAAGGGACTGAAACCGGCTGTCAAAAAAAAGGACCTGGATTTGCTATGGGATAATCTGCGTTATTCTTCAAACAGTACAAAATAAACAAACAAAGTCTGAGCAAAAGTTTCTAAAGCGTCCCGTGGAAGGGTTTAGATATTAATCATTTGTTTAATGCCATTCCAACTATGGAGACAGGTTGTATAGACGTGCATGTTTCTTCTGCCATGATAAATGTGCAAAATGATAGCTAGGACTTGGGTCGGACCTCGAATTAGCTCACGGCACCCACAGCAGTTACTGTGGTGCCTTTTGCAAAGTTCCATCACAAATTGACATTTTCCTCGTAGAAAAGTGCACCTTACCAGAGGAAAGTTCAAGGCCTGCCGGGTGGTTGTACAATGTCTAGTTCTGGTATTATCAGCGTGTGGGTTTGGTCAGTTCCCCAGTCATGGCACGGGTGTCCTTAAGCAAGACACTCAACTATAATTGCTTTGTCCTTCGGATGGGATTTCAAGCTTTAGGTTCTGCATGTTCTGTGTTCTAATGCACAGAAAAGAACCAAGTACACTTATCGTAAAGAGAAGGGGTTTGCCCCGTGTCTGTGGCACATGCTTGGCTGCAGATTGCGCTGAATCGCCATGTGTAACTCATGTTCCCATGATCAAACATAGCTCTGCACACCTGTCATAAAAATAATGAGCGCTTTGAGACCCTGGTCAAGTATGATAACGGGCAGTATAAGAACTGCATGTTCGCTAATTTCTTATTGGTGAATATTGTAACCAAAATGGAAGACATGCAAAGATGGCACTTGCTTTAATACTAAAACACCAGTGTGAAGACTATTTTAAATTGTAATCAAATAAACCCAAAGTCTGCAGTATACGCACACACAACAGAGTGCAGTAAAATCGTGATGTTGTGAGAGAGTTCAGATACTGAATGGCCTTTTTCAAATTATAGATCTTGGACATGCAGCCATCTTGTTTTTTTCCCCACTCAAATCAATGTCACCAAAATGAGGCTGGGAGGAAAAAATAAGTCTGGCCTCCGTTTTGTACAAAGAGAATACATATCATGATTGATAATGAGCACAGGGAACAAGGCAAACATGACAGCATAACATAGGTGTGTATTAAAAAGTGAAAACGAGCTAAAGCATGATCCCATTTTTCAAAAACCGGACCCCCAAAATACCTTACACGTACTCCAAGCCATGGTGGAACCTTTTAAACAAAAATAGTCAACCTTGAAACCATGCTCACCCCAAAATGTTTCCAGACCATCACCAGTGATTAAACGGTTTCAATCAATCTACTTAACTGTAAACAATTCCACATCGATGCAAAACATAATAAAACAATAAATCAGTTATAAATTTAAGGTCGATAGGATTAGCTAATTAACAAGGATAAGTTAATTACAAACTGCACATTAAGTTAATGAATGCACTGTGTAGATTCCATCATCTTAATTGAAGGCAATCAATTAAATCAAATTCTAATTTCATCAAAGGTTGATTTTCAAGGCTGCTCATTAAGGAAGTTTCATGGAGGGGATGTGGGGGATCACATATGTTGTTTCCATGAATGTGAAAGGACAGCAGTGGTTAAAATTACTCATTGAAACTGCCCAGTCTTCAGGGAAAATGCCTGAAAACTCACAATTGGGCCCTGGCTATTTTGTGTTCTTTTTAGGAACAGGAAAAAGTGTAGAATAATTTGTTTCACCAGAAACTTTAGGCATTGAAAGAGCTTAAACACACAACAAACCCCACTGTTCTGCATAATTACTGATTAAGGTTATAACTTTTATGCTTCTCCCCCAACCCCATTCCATCAAAGGTAAAATAAAATTCTCAGACCCCCCCCCTTACTGAATCGCAGTTTATTGATTTGTGCAATACATAATCAAAGTGTTTAACTCCGTAATAGAATTTTTGAATTTTGCGCGGTTTGTACGGAATTAATTATTGGACGCCGCCATCTAATGTGTCAATAATACCCTTTGCGCGATGGAAAGCCAAAGGCAGCGACTCAAAGCCGCTCAACTAGGGTCAGAGGTCATCCAGATGGCAATACGGCATAAATTATGCAAAAAAGGCACACGTCACGGGGATGCCCCGAGTATCTACAGTGACGTCAACGAGCCGCTGTGAGCGGCTTTCCTAGGGAACGAGGACATTTCTGTGAGCCGTTTCCTAGCGAAAGAGTTAAACCAATGTTTGTATCAGACAGATTGGCCATTGCCATCTCTGCTTTTACATCCCCTTGTGGGAGCTTTGCCGAGTTCCCTTGCTGGGAAGATCTACTTAACAAACGAACAAACCCAGCCCCCACGCCAGCCAGGTATTGCGGACATTTTTCTCATGGAACTAAACAGCAGTAGTTCATTCTCTATTAACACCTCCACAGATCCCCCAAGCTCCAAAGAAATGATTTCCAGTTTGATATTGAGAATGTCGCCCAGTGCATACTTTCACTTCATGAGTCCAGTTCCACAGACCCACATATCACAGTCACTTTGGGAGGCTGTTCTACTGTTATTTAATCATGACGACGTTTAGATTTGTGTATGTACGTGGCTACCGGAAAAACAGACCAGCCTTTACCTACAACCTTACAGTGTACCCCAGAATATTGAGTCTAAATTTGAAAAAAGAAACTGCTGTTTTCCACTTAAATAAGATTGCTATTACACATTTTGTTATTCCCCATCTTACACGAGAAATGTTCCAAGCATTTTAATCTGTTTCAATGTTAATTTTTTTAAATCAACTTGCCAATATTCTAACAGTCACGTTAAGTTACAACTGTAGGCTTTGATGAAACACATCACTCTTTTAACAATATAAGACACCTGACAGGAGCTACTGCGGACAAGCCAGGGTGGTGTTACACTGGAGTGTCTTTGATCCTCAGTCGATGGATGATGATGACACAATCACTCACAAACGTAGTTTTGTAGTCGGGGGGAAGGTTACCCTTGTAAAATAAAGCCCCCCAAAAATAATCTTTAAAAAGACTTGTAACGTTTGCTGGCGGGATAAAAGCAGGGCTCACACTAGCCTGGCGTACATTGTCTAGTCAACACTGCTACTCAACTTGCACTGTGGGCTGCTGAAAACTGTGAGACCTACTTGTTTAAAATGCTCATATTAATTCCTTTCAGATGTGAATAATACATTTTAGGAATGTGTTAATTTATTTGTGAGTGTGTGAATGTAACTTCGTTTGACCATTAAACTGGTTGTGATTACTACCATAAATACATAAGACAGATACATTTATGACAATACATGTTTTAAATATGGGCTGCTAAAAGTTCCTGGGGGCAATTCAAATGCAGTTTACTAGCCTGGTGGGCTACTTTACAAAAAGCTTAAAGGTACACGTTGCCTTGAATCGGCCGAGTTGGTCTATAAAAAGCGTTTGTAAACCGTTTGTTATAAAATGCTTATGGTTAGAAAGATGTTTTAAAAGTAGAATACAATGATCCACACAAATATGCCTCAAAATTGCGTGGTTTTCCTTTTACATCGTGAACTAACACAGTCGGCCATTTTATGGAGTCAAACTTTTGACTCCACAAAATGGCCGACTGTGTTAGTTCGCAAAGTTCAAAGAAAACCACGCAATTTCGAGGCATATTTGTGTGGATCATTGTATTCTACTTTTAAAACATGTTTCTAACCATATGCATTTTATAACAAACGCTTTTTATAGACCAACTCGACCGATCCAAGGCAACGTGTACCTTTAAGCGCAAGGCCTGGTTTAAAATGGTTTAAACA
Organism: Pycnopodia helianthoides; assembly: GCA_032158295.1. NCBI lineage: Eukaryota > Metazoa > Echinodermata > Asteroidea > Forcipulatida > Asteriidae > Pycnopodia > Pycnopodia helianthoides. Next base: position 8,209,794 of record CM063261.1, read on the forward strand.
AAACACATTCCTCCTACACAATGTTACGGATTTTCAGATTGTGAAGAAGGATGCACTCACACATTCAATAAAATTCCTTTTACCGGCAGTTGTATATACTTAAGGTCAAAACGCTTTTGAACAACATTGCCCCACCACTTGACAGCGTTTTTGAAGGCACCCCTTTTGGCAACAGCACTCGGGAAGTTTAAAATTGATGCAGTAGTCTTTTTTTGCCTTTGAATTGTTCACTTCAGGAATTAAAGGTACAGCATACATGATAGGTGATTGATCGAAAACTTCTAAACGATTGTCAATCAGTGGGCACTCCGGTTGGCTTCGTGGTTTCTTCCCTGCCTTTCACCTCTGTGCACCCCAGTTCGAATTCCGTTTCGGACCGGAACCATGCACTTAAACTAAGCATTTCAGTCACTACCTGATTGCATGGGTTGTTCCCCTGTTGGAGTTTTCTTCCTCACCTAAACTTGAGATTTTTTTCATCATCTTCTCTTCACAGTTATCTTCAGGCCTACGGGTTACAGTGCAAGACACTTTGAAGGTTTTATTACAAAAAATAATTGTCACTGGCTGGTTTATATGGTGTTGTCTAGTGAAAATTACAGGACGGACAATAATTTACTCTTTCAAAAACCAAATGTGTAGTGTACCTTTAAAGGTGTTACAATATGTCTACTTTTTATTCACAGGACTGTGTAAGACTTTGTCCCTCGACAAAATCAACACATCACCTCGGTGCATTACTAAACCAGCGATCCACAATAAAAATATACGCAATAGGAAGACGACATACTCGTAGGATTCTTGCACTTCAGTCACGACGAGGTGCACCAGTGTGGTGTATCATCGAGGTGCACCAGTGATGTGAGCCAGCAAGGTGTACCGGCAAGGTGTACAAATGAGGTGTACTAGTGAGGTCCACCAGTGAGGTGTGCCAGTGAGGTGCACCAGCAAGGTGTAACAGTGAGGTACACCAGTAAGGTGTGCCAGCGAGGTGCACCACCAAGGTGTATTAGTGAGGTTCACCTGCGAGGTGTACCAGTGAGGTTGTATCAGTGAGATGTATACATTGAGGTGTAACAGAGGTCTTTCACAAGACTGTCCACAAAAAACACTTCCTCGTTAGTTCCAGGCATTTCTTACCAATAAATGTCAGGGTTTTCTTATCAATGGGGTAATTACGCCACACGGGAGATGCAGGCATGTGGTAGTTAAAGTTCAGGTAAGAGAGTTCCACGACGGTAACTCAGCTGACACTCCGACAATCGCAGATTAATAAATGTCAGCGATTTACTACCGGCATGAACGTTTTAGAGCGTGCCCTCACCGTGGTTATTACCCAATATTTCTTCTTTTTTATTACGGAACAATATTGTGGAATGCTTCAGCGGGAAGAAGGAGAGTGTGGCGACGCTACTGAAAGAAACTCGCGCGACGTCACTCTCCTGTCTGTCTGACCAGTGGTTTTTACACTTTGCCAGCCTGCAGTGTGATGTCATAGATTGAATGCAACTACACAGTATAGAGTGAGAATTTCTTTTAAATAACAGTAATAAGTCACCCCAAAATGGTAAATAATAATTACTTACCGATTGTGGGTGATCAAACATATTCTTATCAAATTATATAATACCAAAATTTCTTCAATGAACCCTGCAATTGTGAATCGATTAAAGCACAGTATTATTTTTGAGATTTTCCCCTTTTACCAATGTCAACCACCACCCATCATGTCCACTTTGAAAATTATCGCATCCATTGAATTCTAACTCCAGTCTGTCATCGTGAATACCTTGTCCATATCGCAGCCAAGTGTTTGCCTACGAGTTGTGCGGATCACTGAACAAACAGAGTCCTCCACTTGGTACACATGTCCTTTTCCCACGACGTGTTAAGCATTGTATCGAAAGCATAATTTAAAAAAATAATATTGGTTATTGCAAAAATAACAATCGATGTTTCCTCGAAGAGCGGCCATCTTGCTTGGGGTGCACTTTGGATGACCCCCGACCAAAGACATGTTTGAGTTTCCATCGGCGGTTTCAAAAGCGTTGTCGCGAGTTTGGTTGTACCACGGTGATGTTGCCATTCCGACCAAACCGTGACTTGAGTTGTTAGCTAGCTTGGTTAGGCTCGGTTTCAAGATGGAATGTCTTGAAAATAAACAACAACAAACTGTCTTCTGAATTCATTTTTAAAATGATTAAGGCTCATGCTTACCAAACCAAAAAATTCCATCTTGTGAAAATTTTTTTAAAGGGCGTCTAACTTTAGGTCACTAATTTCCAGGATGGCCGCGATCCTACGTCACTAACTGTCCCCAGGTTACCGACCCCATTTTTAAAAGTTGCAGCTCACAGGAAATGTTCGCTCAATTTTACGTCACAAACTCGTTCTGGTCATGGTCGCTAAGAAAACAAAAAATTGCCAATTAAACAGAAAGTGTCAAAATGACGTAAAGATCTCAGAAATGTTCATTCCCAATCCCCTCTACTGTTAGCCAAAGCACTTTTTTGCAGACAACCTGTTACTAATTCCAACACCCTGGTTTTACTGTGTCCGAAATGAGCAACCCCCAACACCCTGTTTTAACATTTCTAGCAAATCTGGACACCTTTCTTTTGGCAGCTCCTGGAAGCATCTAGTTCCCCATCCCCCATCTCCCTTCCGCACAAATTTTTTTAACCCCCGAAAAAGCTACAAAGACCAACAAAATTTGGTGCCTTGCCATCAAACCCCTGAATTTACATCGTGGTCTAGCTGCCATGTTTAATTTGTACCCTTAATTTTCTGTCTCGGCTGAACACGTGAAAACAGTAGACGGTGGATTGTGCCGACACGGTGAAGCTGCTCTATTTCTTTCTCTCTATAGCAGCAACTCAATCGGATACAGACTGGCTAATTGGTTGTGCTGCTGACCTGCCACTGCACAGAGAGCCTCAAAGGGCAAGTTGGACGCCGGTGCGGTTCATTGTGTCTCCATGGATACCGATCATAAACACAGAATGGAACGGGCAGACGCAACAAGCTGTTCATTACGATGCAACTATTACACGTATTAAAGCAGTATGGCATCTCCGTTATTAAATGATAACCCTTTTAACAGACCATACATGTCTGTAGAATTATCATCACATGATTTTATTCATTTATGATTTTGACATTTGTAGTGATTTCTTGTTAATTATTTGCCGCTAACTTGTTGTTTGCTGTTTACATTAATGTTTATTTGTTTTTGTCTTTGTTTTTATTTCATGAATTGTTTGTTTGATTGCTTCTCTCGGTCAAATAAAAAAAAAAAATAAAAAAAGCAACAACACACCCGGACATCACTTATATGGCAGTCTAGTTCACAGGACCCAAGCTCTGGTGTTGTCAGCAGCAGAGTGTGGGTTCGAATCCGGTCATGACACTTAATTGTGCCCTTGAGCAAGGCACTAAACCATAATTGCTTGTAAAAAGTTAAGAATATAAGTGCATTCTACTCTACCAGGCTCCTAGTGGATGATACGCTTGACTGTATCCATATGACTGCATCCATTTCAGCCACAGGAGTAGGTGGCAACGTGCCCCCTTCCGACAGTTAATTTGGGTCGACAGACCAAATCAGTCAAGTGTAACCCTCACCTTAAAGTGGCCATTATACGGCCTTGTTATTAAGGCGATATCTCTGGGAAAAAAAAATAGAATTAAAAATTGCAGAACTGCCTGGCACATAATAAACCTTTCCAATTTTTAATGTTACTAAAAAGAAAGACAAATTTGAAAAATCAGCTGATCAGCTGACAACGTTTCATGCCTGATCTGTTGGTCCATCAATAAAAAATAATTTGAACAATATCATCAATTCACTGACTGTGTTCAAACGGCACCTATGCAGAACACATTCTCTTTTTGTTCACAGATATTTGTTTTAATGAAAACATAAACCTGTTCACGTCAAAAGCAGAGTTACGTCCAAGACTGTTGGAACCTACAACGGCGTCTGGAACCAAAGTCCGTACATCCAGTTATTGCTCCTATCTTTCGTTGGTCAGGAGATATTATCACCTCACTAACGCGGGACAAGTCCACTAAAAAGGAGACCAAGACTTTGAGAAATCAACACTTGAATAATCGCCCCATTTTGTCTTTAAAAAAAAAATCCGTCAAATCAAATCGATATAAATGGAACCTGCACTTCACCGAATGATCTCCTTCTTAAAAAAACAAAAAGAAGGCAACTCAACAACAACAAAAACATGCAGCGTTACTTGGGACCCCAAAAAGGCACTTAGCGCTCGTAGAGCTCTGTCGTTTATAACCACAAGATGTATCAATCTTTTCTCCGTTGAGACATGAGTTTACATTAAGATCATTTTGATGGTCTCATCATTCTTAAGATCTCTCCGCAAGAATATCCCGTATTACTGGCCGAAAGGCATCGGTGTGAGAAAAAACAAGAAAAAACAGTTGTCATCGTGTATACTACATATTCCATCGTTTAGTTACACGAGCTACAATGAACTGCTCCCGACAGAATCCGTGTTGAAGGGCTGGAGGACATTTTGGCTGGGATGTGCGTGGGTATAAAAGGACTTAAAGAAGCAACTTAGGAACGAAGAAAGAAGAAGAAAAAAAATGATTGAACAAGGAATCTAGCCTTGGTATTAACACTCTACCTCCATGGTATTTTAAAAGAATGTTCAGGATCTGACATGGCAAATGTCATACTCCGTGTCTCGTGAAAAATGCTAAAGACCTGCTTGTCAGTTTGAGAAGCATTCAACTTTGACCTTACAATGTAGATGGTAACCCGCACATACATACAAGGTTTGGGTATCAGATAAATGCACACCAGCTCCTCATTCTACATGCACCTTTGAATACAGCGCTCACAAAACAATGAAGCAAAATTGATTACTCAACACAATCATTAAAAACTAAATTATATGTTGTTAAACAGACAAAAACGGACAAAATCGGTCCCTAAACAAATACTTTCTTTCATCAAAACCCAAAGTCACTAAAATGAAGAACTACACAGACAGAAACAGACAGAATGAGCCCCTAAAACATAACTTTCTTTCAACAAGGCCCAGAGTCACAAAAACATATCTCCTCAGAACACATTCCATACAAGGTGTAGTACGCATGTTAACAAGCAGCGTACAGACTGTTCTCGTTATCTGGAGATATTTCCCTGATCCTCACACACACTGCCCGAATAAAAAGACATCTGTCATCGACTCCATCTCCGTTTCTTCACATTACGAGGCCTCAATGTACTACACATCCTCTTTCGAATGACCAACGATGCATTGATAACACTGAGGAAACCTTTTAGGACTGCTGTACACTTTGGGCCGTCAGAACAAAAAATCGATGGACCACAACATGCTGGAATATATTTTGACGGAAATATTTACGGACGATTCGTTAGGATTTTTTACCCCGGAATAATTATAATTTCGAAGCCGAGGCCCAGATTTTCAGTGCACATTGCGACAGCATTATACAGTTGACTCTGGTTAACATGGACCCTGGGACTGACCTAATTACCTCTTTATAACAGGAACACTTTTTTAAAGGGGGGGGGGGTATACCGTAGGTAATTACTCAAAAAACTAATGACCGTAACAAAACGAAGCACTGCAGCTGTTGATAATGTGTAACATTTTGAGAAAGGATTTCCTTCTGAGGAATGTGGTTTTACAGAAAGGAATTAAAAAATAATAATAATATTTCTGAGAAACCATGAAACGTTTCTCAGATTGTGTATTCCACTTACGGATTATTCTTCCTACATGTACGTGGGTATAAACGCTACAGATTTTCAGCGATATCTCATAAACGCTACCACCTTTTGAAGTGAAATTTTCACAGGTTAGTTTAGTTGTATTTATCTACATTTGTAAAGAATTAAAACCAGCGAATGGTTCCAAAAACCAAAGGTTCCCCTTTGCCTTTAAAGAGGACAGAAAAACAAAGACACACAGAGCAGAAATGAGATTTAGAACTTCAGAATGTACTCTTTATAAGTAGAACTTTATTTCTGGCTTTATTTCTGCACAAATTGCATCAAAGATCCTAGGTCCAATTGTTTGACCAATAGACCCGAAAATTTAGATTTGAATTTCAAACTCTTATTTTTATAGTTTGAGTTATTTTGTTTAAAGGCACAGTACATGTTTGGAAATGACTTTGAAAATGTATGGCAATAAAAACTTACTTGGCAAGGACAGCATCTTTGGGTAGCCCTTTAAAAGCTTTTGTTTGTGATGTGACTGTCAACGCTCAAGAGTGTAGTAAATGGGTGAGAGTTTATGTTTCCATGTCCAGCCACAAGCAGACCATGATCACGACGACAGTGCCCCTTTAAGGGAGAATCTTGGTGCCAAGTCAAACGAGTATAATCGCTGCAGAACTACTAAAATAAATCAGGACGATGATGATTGCAGAATTTTCCACTTGAATACGGAAGTCATGGATGAGAGAAAATATTTATAATTCCTCTTTTCAGTCCACTGGGCAATGAAATTTCAACTTCTTCCTGGTTACAACTATCAGGCAAAAAAACTTCACTTCAAAGAGCAAACATCATATTTTCACAGCCTGCCGTGAATTGACTTCACAAACTGTATTTGTAGGAATCTGCCTTCTACGTACAAGGCTGCGCTTCAAACAGCACGATCATGTAAATCACTTAGTTGGCTGGTTTGCGCGGAGCCGTCGTCGCAACAAGGCAATGGTGTTTAACTCTCCGTACGGCGCCCCTGGCGGCCTTTTAGTTCTTGATTAACCAGCTGTTTGATTGCAATTAGGTGTCAAATTTAACACTCTCCTTGAGGCACCTGAAGGTGGGGGGGGGGAGGTTAAGTGAATAAAGTAATAGATTTCATGGCAGGGCTTTTTTGGGGGGGGAGGCTTATGGGTGGGGAAGGGGAAGGATGGTTGAATCATTTTGACTTGACCTAAAAGTCACAGGAATTTAAAAGCGAGTGTGTTTATCGCGCAGGTTTTTGTCTTTGAAGAGATGGTTTACTCAGTAAGCCATTTGCGAGTTAGCTTAGAATAATGTCTGGTACATTGACTGCCTTAATCAAAAATTACTGTTTAAAACTTGAATTCCTCAAACAATAGAGACAGTTGCTATGTCAAAATGGTTCGGGGCAAGCTTTTGCATAGCAACCTCCAGATGGGCGAAACCCTGGTACCATTGTGCCATACACATTCATTCAGAATTGTGTATGGGTGTTTGCCGCCTCTAACATAACTAGGCAAAAGCTTGCCCCGAATCACATGTGACATAGCAACTGTCGATACATTCTTAAGGAATTCAAATTTTAAGCGGGAACTTGTGAGGAGCAAGTCATTGTACCAGACGCATATGGTTTATTCAGTATGGTTCAGGCTGAGCATCTAGTTCACTAGGAAACAAGCTCTGGTGTTGTCAGCAGCAGAGTGTGGGTTCAAATCGCGATCATGACACTTGTGCCCTTGAGCAAGGCACTTAACCACAATTGCTTGTAAAATGTTGGGAAGGTGTAAGTGCATACTGCTCTACCAGCCAGGCTCCTAGTGGATGATACTGATGCTTAAGATGGTTAAATTTTGATTTTAAATTTTCTTAAAAAAAAACCAAATAATAACAAAAAAATAATTGAAAATAAAATTTTGATTTTCAATTACGAAAAAAGAAAAAGAAGAAGAAAAAAAAAACACTGAGAAACTTTTTTTGAATATAAAAATTGGGGTAGATGGTAAGATCAAAGGCATTTTATGATGTGGGGGTGGATTCAAATTTAATCTTGACAAGGAATTGTGTTTAAAAAAAAATTACAACAAACATTTCGAAGAAAATTTTTAAATATTAAATTTGCACCATAAAGTGACATTTATATTATAAAATATATTTATAAATATTAAAATGTTGCACCATTAAAGAATTTAATCAACAACAAAAAATAAATAAAAAAACCTTGTGGTAAACCAGCCACAATGATGATCGATTCTCCTTATTGTGTTCTTGTTTAGACTTCAACCAGAAAACAAAGTCTTCTGTGCACGGATGGAGCAAGTACAGGGAGCAGGTCAGAGTCTGCAAAACTACATCTGAAATGACTTGGACAAGTCTAGGATTCAGATTAAGATTAGTTAGCGCGGCTGCTCGTTTTCAACTCCGGCGAAAACTGACAGGAAAAATTAAGTGGATATGGTTTCTTAAAATAGCACTGGGGCTACATAAACTGGAATGTATCCACGATATGAAATAAATAACCTAATTTACATAATATCAACGAAGGACAAGGCAGGCATGTGTGTGTGTGCGACTGTTCAAAGTCCGATCCTTTAAGGCGAATCCAATAATCTGTTGAATAAAATATAGTGCTTTTTTTTGGTAACTACCTTGAACAGTTACTTGATACCGAAAAAATGCATTTATCTAATAACTAAACAATTTAGATGCATAGTCACATGGCTGACTGATTTTGGATACTTCATGGGAGCATGACTAAAAATAATTACAACAGAAAACAAAAATTTCCCTTAGAATTAAAGGGAGATTGGTTACCGAATGAGTGAAAATCACCCAAATATCATCAAAAAGGTTTTAAAGTTGTAACAGGTATAGTTTGTGTATCAACAAACTGGCCAAAACAGTCTGTGAAATCTGTTTTAGTATACCTAAAACACATGAATAACTTATATGACATTAAAACACGGCCGTTCAACAACATAATATGTTGAAAAATGGTTTCAAGACTTTGTTTTTTTTATTGTTGTTTGACCATTAAAACAAGAATAAAAATAGCAGGTAGATTAATAAATAAAATTAAAAAAATCCTTTTTCTGCTGTCCCTTTGATGTTATTTGTTAAGATCCAGTTCACCGAAGTAAAATAATTGCTTAGTTTGATACTATGTAAATCGCATATTACTGATGCATTAGTTTTCTGATTGGATGCATACTTAGAGCTATCAACCATGCTTACACTTCACTCAAGGCAAACTTAAAATTCATGACATTCTTGGCAATGAAGCATTTGTTTTGACAAACTAGCTTTAACAACGCATTAATCATACAAGAAAAACGTTCCGGCGAATACATTTTTATTTAATTTGATTTCTTCTTGATGAATGCTCGAGGGAATCATGGCCGTGTTCCAGAGCAGGCGGCACTTCAGGAACTGATAAATAAGTAGGCACGAGAACTACAAAGTCAAATGGGGGTGAACAAATTATAAATGGAAAATTCAGGAAAACTAGGTAGCTCACAAGTAAATAAAAATATAGAGAGGTAAAAAGAAGAACAGCTGTACAAATTTATTTTAAAAAAAAGAAAAAAAAAAGGGAAAAAAAGAAGAAAAAAAACACTGCCAATTTCAACCCTCAAGGAAATATGACCAAAACAACTTAATGAATGAAATTCATACCAACTCCCTAGACACTTGACAAAACAAGCAGTTTTTGAGGGAACAAAACAAAATGCTAAAGTTCAGTCCAAACGTCCAACAGGCCAACAACTTCCGTCTCCCACAAGAATTAGTAAAATGCATCTGGAAATTACACCGTTGCCCCGCACATGCCGTCGCTACAACAAACGCGCTGTCATTCTCGTACTCGAAAAGTTCAAGTGCACTCACTCGGAAATGTCTGAATTTATTCAGAGGGGGGACTTAGCGATATCGAGTGCTATCTTCACAAGATAGCACAGCGCGCGCCAACGCACGAAGTACATGTTACAATTTGTTCAACAACAATACAGAAATGGTTACCGGAGCACTTACTGTTGCGGTTTCATGTAACACTTAAGATTCCCCATGCCCGTTTCTTGTATTTCCTGAGCGCTCTCTGCCGAGATTCCGAGCCTTTTTTGCCGAGTTCTTTGCATGGCTTGTTTTGTGACCGGCCGGAGGACCGATCGGTACTTATCCAGTTCATTTTGCAATCTCTGGATGAGGGCATCTTTCTCGTCTAGCTCCAGCTCCAACTCGTCGATGAGATCGTCCCGCTGCCGGAGCTCCTCGATCTTCTCCTGTAAGGCATACTGCAGGTCCCGCAAAGTGGCCATCCTCTGTGCGGTGCCCGTCAATAGCGGCTCCTCATGCAGGCTGCCAATTTTCATTAGTACCAATTTGGATCAGCGGGCCACGGCTCGGATCGTGAGAGATAGAAAGTGAAGAAGCTTTATGATAGCCTTCCTCCTTCTCTCGCAGGCATCCGACTTTAAGTTGGTTTATACCATCGTCCCCATTGGAATGTGACCGGTGACCGTACAACAAACAATATCACCATACCGTAGCCGCTCCAGCGCTATTATATCCAAGCACACGTGGACTACAATATCCCGCACACAAAAAAAAACACAGCTCTGGCGTTGTTCACAACTCCTCAGCATCCACTGCTAAATCTTCACCAAGTTTTTTCCCCTCTTCCAATTAGACACAGCAAGATCCAGACGGCCATTTTTGACGATCAAGTTGCCCGAGTCACGAGCGCACATTATATCCAGACGTCGACAAAATCTAAGAATTCCCGGCAGATTTTGTATCACTTCTGAGAGAGAAGTTTCCGTCGATACGGGCTGACGGGCCCGCGCGTGCGATTCTGTTGCACGTCCGAAGCTCGCAACATGTACTCGTTTAACTGGCGTGGCCGGTCGGTGCATGCAGCTCGCCTTTACTCTCTCGACTGCCTGACTATTTCACACGGTGTGATGTGTGTGTGTGTACGTACCAGCGGCAAAATTGCTGAGAACACAAACCTTTTCACTGGCAATGACCGCGAAGCGCTCGGGATTTCATAGCGACCGAGAAAAGAAAGAAACACACACACACACACACACACACACACACACATTTTTCTTTTTTCAGTCAAAACAAACCTTATACACAGATGGCTCGGGTCCGTTGGGTCACATAACGCCAAGTTGAGGTATAATTTTACTTAAGGTAAATTCGATTTCTTCTTTTTATTCACACCGACTTTATTATATGGGGGAAAAAAATAATGAAATGACTGCCGGCGTATAAAGCGGAGGAAGTAGACTATAAAAATGTCTTTTAAAAATAGCTCGCAGAAATTTAAAATCAAGACTTATACAAGAGTAACAAGACTATGAAAGAGCGTGCGGATAAAAAAAATTGTTTGGAACTCAAGCCGTTTTTCTTAGTTGAGTAAACCATGGCAAGTGTACAGCGAATGGTACATTTGGGGCACTTTTCGAAGCTACAACTCTTGTAAGCTTGGGGTAGCGTAGGCCGTGTCCTAATTGGCGACTACCGCTATGGCTAAATCTGGATCCTCGCCTCATCATGCGTTAAAGTATGCGTCCTTAGCAACAACCTTATCAACAGTCGTAGCTGTAGCCGTAGCCGTAGCCGCCGATTCGGATACGTCCATAAGTAGGCTCTGTCATTTTATTTAGAAAATGTGCATGCGCTTTTGGTACAGCGCTTCAACAGGCGGACGGAACCGGGCAAATTAGTAAACCTGTTCGGGCAAAAATAATTGCACGGGCAAAATTAGTAACCCTGAATTGTTTCCCCATGTCCTAAATTCATTTCCGTACTTATACATTTAATATGCGAAGCGTCTATTATTAATTTATTGTCACTTCTATTTTATTCATAGAATGGAAACCAGCCCGCCCTCCAGAGTCACCATTTGTATTGACTATATCATTGCATGGTTTATTCTTGGCTCCCTCGAGTTACGGTAACCCTGTTGATTTGTTAAAATGAAGGTTGCTCTTTTCAAGTTCCACTTGAAAAAAAGGGAATGGAAAAAAAAAAACAATCTTTTGAAGTGTCAACTTGCCGCATTTTGATTCCTTGGTGTTCAAACAATCTCACCTTTCAACCACAACGGACCCCGGCCGTGAGTTTGGTCCCTGTTTACCTTTTTTTCAGTCGTTCAACATCGTGACCTGTGAAACTCGACTTCGCTCGCTCTCCTCGCTTATATAGTTGACGGCCGCACCGCAACTTCTCAGATTTCACCGGGTCGCGTATTAAATAAACTTGGCGGTTGGCCGACTTCTGGGCAGGTTTAATTAAATTTAGTTCACCCGATATTCGCCTTTTCCTAGATTCTTCGAGTGTCGGATATTAACGTTCCAGGATTTTTTTTTACCCCCGTTAGAACTTTTTTTGCGTCCGAATTGCACAAACTTTAATACGCAGGTGGTTTTTGATTTATATAAATTTAAACAAATATTTTCTCCAAATCTTTAAGTCTATATCACAGGACCGTGTAGGCCCTTAATAATGGTCATCGAGTACCACTTTCGGATCCTCAGCCAAAATAAATTTAAAAAACATGTTTAGCGTCCTGCCTTTTTGGAAAAAGGAAGGAGGGCCCTTTTTCCCTTTTTTTTTGTTAAATGGCTGCCTGAAACATTTTTCAAGACAACCGGCCGGCTTTTTTTCAAGATGGTTGGCAGTTTTTTTCGGTGTGTTTTTTCGGTGTGCTAAAGTCTAAAAATACGAACTTATTTATTGTAAAATTTATCATTATGTTTTGTAATTTTTATTTTTTTTTAAGTAAAGGAGGCGACCCCGAAAAGGAAGTGGGCGGGGACGCTAAACACATTTTTTAAATTTAATATTTGGCCTAAATTACTTCATCCATCAGTGCATGATTTTCTTTACTGACTACTAACGATTATTCATTGGTCGATTTAATATCGAACAACGAGAGCCTTCGAATATGCCTTTTACTTTGTGTAATGGCAGCATTAGGAGATTAGCTTTCTCAATTTTGTCGTAAACGCATAGGGAGTTGTTGTCTTGTCACAAAACTTCCAAAAGAGGATGCCTTTTTTCTGGCCATCAGACATCTTAGGAAATGAATTGTCTGATGAGATTCATTTCAGCATTATGCGAACATCTTTCTAGAATCTCTTCCTCCTCCCTCTCTCTCTCTCTCTCTCTCTCTCTCTCTCCTCTCTCTCTCTCTCTCTCTCTCTCTCTCTCTCTTCGGCCGGGTCGAAAACTGTCCTTCATATTATTTCTTTGACTTTAATAAATAGCTTAATTTGTTCTTTGGGATGGAAAACCTTCTTGAGAAATTAATTCTGGCAACAGACAGCCCTTTCTCATCCGCTGTTTTGGGGCCATTAAAAGGCCGACTGTTCTGCTCCTTCCAATTTACTCCCAAGGTGGAGGTTAAAGATAAAATTCATTAGTCATCGGCTCTCTGTTGCAGAGTTTCTTTAAAAATGGTTTCATGCAGGCTGAAGATCGGGTTGACACAAACCAAAGAACCAAATTGATGTAAAGTTGAGCTTACACACATTGACTGCCCTTCTTTACAAGGATCCTTCCTCACTCTAACAACATTACAGGTCCTTTCTCTATATAACCTAACAGCCTGGTAACTCGACACCCAAACTGTAGGACCCTGACTATTGTGGTATCCTATATGTATTTAATTTAGCCTACTCTCCCAAAAAGCTGACGCACTTCCCTAAAAAAAAAAATGTGACGAACCTTCAATGTCCGCAAATGACCGTCAACATACTGTTGTCAATCCGCAACTTTAACGCGATGTCCTTTTTCAGGCATCAACACGAAGAAACGTTGTCAAAATATCCATCCGAATGGCTCGTCGAGACCCAACACTAATCTACAGTCATGTCCTCATTGCTCTGTGAACCCGGTTCGCGGCAACGTAATACCATTAGCCGAAAATCCCTTCCGCGTCTAAGCATCTTAAGAGCTCCATGGTTTTAGCGGTGCCACCTGTCAACGACGGACGATTGACTATAATCCCCCAGTTTCCACTGAAGATCATCATAATATAATACTAAAGGCATGGTTCTTTTAATTTCTGCGGGGGGCATCTCTGGTGATTTTTTATTATTTTTTTCAATTACACTTTCTCCAAAAGCCGGGCAAAATCTCGCCTGAGCCTTACACAAAGTCTGCCACTGAATTAGCGATGGCGTGGCATTACCTTAAAAACGTCTGGTTACAATTAATGGCGCGACACCCTGGGGGTGTTTCTCCGTTGAGCACACACAACACGCGGCAAGCCGGTATGTACAAGGAAAGAAAGAAACAGTCACTTGATGGCAAAGCCTCGCCACCGGGGGAGGAAAAGACGTTGGGTCCCCCCCCCCCACACCCACACCCCTCTCTGTATCCACACAATACCCCGGAGACAAGTTCATTCCAGTTCACTACGTAAAGATGACTCGATTGAACCCGTGGCTCTATCTATGCTTGGACGTTCGGAAAAGACGCACTTGATGTACGCAGTCTCTTTGCATAATCTGTCCCATCGAGAGAGCTGGTTCACTCTGGTTTATTCCATGACTAGGCCTAGCCTATGCTACAGCAGGACGGCATCCTTCCAGCATTCTGGGACCCTGGCCTAATGTCAGAAAAGCGGTAAGTACAGACAGATCCAGCTTAGCAGAAACAGGTTACCAGCCAAAACACAACGTAGTGCATATTGTTTGTGACTGTTACGCATATTTGCGCAAAAAACAAACCAAACAAACAAAACAAAACGCCAAAGCATAGTATGTGCTTAGCACTGAAATATCTTGCTTGAAGAGAAGATCCGGGAACCACCCAAAACTCGCCATAAATTATATACTTTATCTAGTTAGACTGATGCCCTGTTAAATGGTATTAAACAGGATTGGTAGAGCTGACAAAACAGTCGCAGAGGGTATTCATGTTTTGTGCGATCAACCATATACATGAAATAACCAATAACACAATTTCCAGCAAGTAAACACATTGTCCTAAATTTTTTGGTTGTAACAACGAAAATCAGCCGGTTCGGTTATTTTAATAAAGGTTTTCAGTTACAGTTATCGGATACAGTTTTCTCGTATATGACTTTAATTAAGAGGAAAATATTTCACAGAAAAAGTAGCTCTGGTATGAACTTCATAATCAGTATGAGCTTACAGACTAAAGCTAAACAATGGTGTTTTTATCCTTTACAATCCTGTATAATACCTTTAATGTATTTGCCCTTGCAAAATAATTCCTGTTCACAGCAACATTTAAAATGTGCCCAGTTCATTTGGAACAAAATGTGCGCCAGTCCGAGAAAAGACGCTTTATAAGGCTAAGCGAGTAATCTAATCAACGCCTGATCAATGACACAGTTACTAAAAACGAGATATCACAAAAGGAAATCCTTCGGCTTTGTAGCTTAAGTGTTTTTGTTCACATGACGCCCTTCCACGCTTCCCTTTTTTTCCTCAATCCAGTGAGGTTTTTGCGTTGACACCATGAATACATCTATGTGTTGTGGTGGTTCTGAAAAGAACCGCTGGTTTTAACGACTCGACATTTCAAGTACGCTCTGACCATCTTTTAGGGGAGCCGATCGAAGGGAAAACAAAAAAAAGGGTCGACACTATTTCCAGCAGCATTGTTAGACAACAGGAAGACACACACACGGATCCACGCCGCACCGTGATATTAAATAAGCGATCGCTAAACAACAAGAGACGTCATTTCCCCCCTATACACCGCAGCAGCTGAAATTTAATTGAAAAAAAAACTAACATGGACGTCCCTGATGAGACTACTAAGATTGGTTTATCAATCATATAAAAACAGGGGGGGGGCGAGCAGAAGATGACAACGAAACCCGGCAGAACAAACTGAACTTATCTAATCTATATTAGTAAAAGTTCGTAGATATGTAGAGGCGCCAACGTATCATGGATACGTACGTTATCAATCAACACCCGGCGCATCATATTCCGTCATCTCCATCACGTCGAAAAGGTGCTTCGGGGATATATACCCTGATTAATTTTCATTAGGGGGGTGATGACAATAATACAGTGTTTGCACTTTTTGGAAAAAGGTTAATGCTGAAGGGAAGTGGTGATAACAACAGAATTCTCCCTTGTAGCTTGATTCGTCAAGAGGATTCGATTATTTGCTGTATTGAATCCCTTAATAATGGGCCTGAGTTTTCCTTCTTGAGTCTTACAAAGGTTTTTTTTATAAGCCTGGGCCCGATTTTATACACCTGCTTTAGCACCAAAAAAGTAGCCAAGCACAACAAAATTATGCCATTACCAGAATATGGTTATCAGTCTAACTACAACGTCACATTGCTTTTCTATAATGGGCCTTTTCCAAACCTAGACTCGGGCTTTGGGCTTAGGCTCCGTCATCCATTTTGGAGCAGTGTGCATTTTTACTGAACGTGTGTCACACCCCCAACCATCGCCAATAGGGGCGCCCTCTCGAGGGCGTTTCTTTTTTCACGTTTCTTTTTTTCCCAATGACAAACTTCTTTAGATGACCTAGGGCGGCACAACCTCTTTAAAGATTAACGCGCTGCAGAGAATAAGCCCAGACGACACTTTAATATTGTATCAATATCAACACCTAGGGGCTTAGCTTTTGGTTGATATCATTGTAATGATCCATAATTATCGAATTTAAAGTGCTTTCACCAGTCATTTTTGTATACAAATATTTTCATTGAAAATGTTCCTCTCTTTTTTTTGGGGGGGGGGGGTAAACGTCGACGGAAAGATGTCTCTTTTGCCAGCTGCTTCCTGTTCAATCACATTCACGCCATACTGACAAGAGATAACGGAGACAAAGTGCAGAACGGAACGCGGTGTACTATATAATATATCACCATATTGTGATATCATGTTTGCATACAGCGCTGCGCCACGACAGATACGAGTTGCGTTAATTAGCGCGGGGACGGATGTATACCGTTGCCAGACGCACGGGGCTAACTGTTAACTGTCATACATATCCCGATGAATAGTCCTCCAGCTCCGTTGTTGACTGAGGCCGCAAGTCCAGTGACATCCATGTGTCAAATAAGAATTGTGTGTTTTTTTTTGTGTGGATGACCACGCTGACTTAATAAGTAGGTGTGTTGATACAGGATCTCCAGCAGCCTTGCTCGGGGCTTCGTCCCTATTCTCAATAATAGTATATCGAGAGCCCCCAGCCATCTTGATAAATCAGGCTCCCTACATCCCCAATTATGGTTATAAGAGTGTTGGTTTTATCAAACGCACTATCGGATCAGACTGTTTCACCCCTTCCTGTCCCAGTTGAGCTGTGTGGATTTGTACAGCTTACAACATCCTTTCGGTGGTGTTTAGTTGTTAAACAGATTGGGGTCTGACGATTCACACGACTGAAACCAATCATCCACAATTCGGAAAAAGATTACATTTTCTAAGCACACGCCAAACGCAAAACCAGCAAACAGTCAATGTTCATTACGTTGTCGTTCACAATAGGCACACATCGTGGGCCGCACATTATTGCACAGAAAAAGAAAGAAGAAAAAAAAGATTACCAACAAAAAGTTATTCTGGGCTGAAACTAATGCTCTAAATTCGATGGTAGACTGAATAAACGGCAGAATCCAAACTCGTACCGTTAACTCATTGTGACAAGAAAGCACATCACTAAAGTGCCCATATGGTTCCACTACAGGCGTGTTTCAAATGAACTTAAAAAAAAGAAAAAGAGACGAGCTGTGTTATGTGTCCCTTCGTTAAACGCATTTATAATCATCCGGGCAGTTTATGGCGCGCATCGTGACAGTTCAATTTCAAAATCCCCCGAACATTCAATCAATCATCTTCCACAATATGATCTCTAGAGTGCGGCACTCCATTGACTAAGGGAGAAAGACGGTTCAACGAAACAGATAATTGCTGAACTATAATTATAGCCTGATGACTGCATGACGGTACAACAAATTAGAAGGTGTGATACCTTCTGTGGTATCGGTTAAAGCATGGTTAAAGGCAGGCTCTCAGATTGGTAAATACTCCAAAAAGTAATGGCCATCAAAAACTTACTTGATAAAAAGCACTGCAGCTGTTGATAGGATAAACTATTTCGAGAAAGGATTCCCTTCGAAGTGATGTGGTTTGGTGTATTTTTCCAACCAAAAAAAAACATTTGTATGGGAAGCTGAGAAACGATTCAATGCACGAATCGTTTCTCAGATTTCTGAGGGTTGACTGATCTTGAAACTTCCGTGGCGACCTGTGCGCAAATGCTGCTGCCAGAGATGCGGTTGGTATCCGCCGGCACCTCGTTAAACGTGGACGGATTTGAAGTTCTTTAACCCTCCTACTGTCAGTGACTCTTGGCAACATTTTCCAGTGAGTTGACCAACCATTTGAAACCATTCGACTGCCAAGTTTGTGTATGGCGGCACAACTGTGCACAGAACTAACTGTGCACTGTGTACATGTATTCCCTCATGGTATCATATTGCAGGCTGGCATAGTTTATCTATCATTCAAAACCACTTGAATGGTATTGAATGGTCAGACAGCAAGAGGGTTAAGACAGATTCATATTATGGCTAACAATCCTCTATTACATCTGATTAATTGTGTCTATTATTCTATTTCCAAGTATAAAATATCAAAGTAATAAACCAAAAGGGAAACTGATTTGTAAATTTCAAACCCGAACGAAGATATTGACAAAATAGGGAGACCGCCAATAGGGCTAGATCATTTTATGGTAAAGCGCCGGCACAGTTCCGGAGGTCGCGACCGTTGGTTCAAATCCCGTTCTAGTCATTTTTTTTTCGATCAACCCCAAATTATTCAAATATAAAAACAAAACAATTCAAAGCACTTGTATAATTAGTTTTTGTTTTGTTTTGACGAAGAAGAAGAATATATTCATTCAAATCCTCTAGTTTTTATACAAAACAATTCTCATATCCTTTCTAACAGTTGTGAATTTATAATGTGAGATGAAAGACGTCACTATTGATGACGATCAATTTTGCTTTGTGTCAGACCTGTACCATGCTCAAGGTCAGTGGCTGCTTTACACCACGAAAGAGATCAACAAAATTGGATAATGGCGGCCAGTCTACAATACAGAATTCTAAAATACACTCGGCACGTGGTACTTCCTGTCTCAATGGCGCGCTCCCCTCTCTCTCTCTTTCTATCTCTCTCTTTTGACATGACAGTGGATTCGTCTCAAGGGTCCTTCACATCTATAACTGTCGGCACGGGGGCTTCCTTCGCCCGGCACTATCATAATGCCAGACTGAATTATACACAAGCCCATATTAACCACGGCATTTGCAGCGGGGGATACCAAGAAAAAGAGTAAAGGGAGGGAGAAAGAAAAGAGCGAAGGTCGATGTTTTTCTTCTTTTGTAAAATGAGCATCAAGTGTAAAATCACACTAAACTTCTACGTTCCACGCAACAATGCTTCACCCAATAAAGAAGCTCTTTTATATACAAGATGCTTTTAGTCACCATGGTAACATTTTCTATTATTATTATTTTTCTTTTCTTCTTTTTTTTTATTTTTTTTTTTACATTAGTATCGAGCAAGAGTCTTGTGGTACTATATTGTAATCTCTCTTTTTTTTTCTCCGTGATCTGCGGGCTAAAAAACAAACAAAGGAATGAATGGGGGAAATGAACTTAGGATTTGCTGTAATTGACCCGTGACAATTTTCAACCTATTTTTGAAATCAATGGGGACACTATGTAGGAGTGCGTGGGTATAAGCATTACATACGAAGTGTGGACCTAAGAACAAGATGTTTAGAACACTGTGTGAACTTACACACGTCCACATAGTGTTTTTCTTTAAAAGTGCAGAACAAATGAATTTCCACAGAGGGTGTGTAACACAGAGCTGTGTGCACTGTTTGGTTGTGTATGCGAACAGATTTACCCAAACTAAATAGTGCCATTGTAATATGTATGTCTAGTAGACTAGTAGACCACGCGTATCCAATAATTTTGAAACAAAATTAGGGTTCCGAGTGCGTCAACGAGTGAAGGCAACAAAATCGCGCACTTTAAAGCACACAACTAGCATTGTTAGTTGTCAAAGACCAGTATCCACCAGTGTGACCCATCCCAGCATATAAATGAATTAACAAAACTGTGAAAGTTTAAGCTCAATCGGTCGTCATAAATAGTCACGAGAAAGTAGTGGGGGGGGGGGAAATGTTTTCACTGTTTTCAAACATCGGCGTTTTGACTCACGAGATCAAAACTAATTAATTCACTCATTTCTCCCCCAAAAAAACTCTAGCATTTCAGGCAAAAATATTTCAAGTGAAGTTTTCCACCCGGACCATCTTTATACCATTAAGTTTATGTGCAAACCTGTGAATAAAGGTTCTCTTATACGAATGCTGTGCACATCCTTTAAAGGAACATTACAGAATTGGTAAGAAAAAACTTGTAAAATATACTTTTTGATCACGGATTTACATAAAACTTACACGGTCTAATGATGATGATAGTAGAAAACATCCCTTGAAATATTTCTGTCTGAAATGCCATATTTGATGAGAAATGAATAAACTAATTTTCCGATTGGAGTTTATCGCTCAGTGAGCGTTTTATTTATTTGTTGAATCTATATGATTGCATGCAAATGTGTAATCGGTTTTTTACTATTTTCTCGTGACTCAGATGGCCGATCGATCTCAAACTTTTACAGGTTTGTCAGTTTATGTATATGGTGGATTACATAAAGTGCTTACACTGCCAGCAACTGTTTTGTTAGCAAAAAACAATTCTGTAATGTTCCTTTAAAGGCCCTGTACACTATTGGTAAGATCGAAAAACACAATGTTCACAGATTCACACATAACTTACATGATTTAAAGTAAATAATGGTAGAAAGGGTTCCTTAAAATATTTCTGCCTAAAATGCTATCAAATGTTATAATTTGAAAAAACAGAAAACACATAAGATCTCTTTTCACTATTTTCTCGTGACCTCGATGACCAATTGAGCTCCAACTTTCACAGGTTTGTTTGTTCATGCATGTTTAATCACACAAAATGTGGACACTGATGTTGAGCTGTTACCAAAAGTGTACAATACCTTTAAACGGGGCCCAACGCGCGAGCTTTACGCAGCCAATTTGTCAACAGGAAAGACCCGATTCACAGCATTGAGGGAGGCGTACATGGTATAATAAAAATGACACTAATCATACTTTTAGCTACTCCGGTATGGGTGAAATTCACTTAAAGACGGCGACGGCCAAGGTCGGAGCGAGATAGAGAAAGAGATCGAGAAGGGGGAGGGGGGTCCGTGTAATTGAGAAAACTCATTTTACAAGTAACCACATTGGGTTTTTCTTTTCGATTTTATTCAAAATTAACGTCGTGACGCGGGAAAAATACAATATCTGTGGCTTATCGATTGTATTTTAGCAATTTTTGCATCTCGTCGTGCTGGGATTTTTTGGTACGGGCTGCAGGCAGTTGAAGCAGCGTGGTTGTGCTTGTTTATTTACCTTTTTTTTTTTTTTTATTCCCTAATTTAGTTTATAGTTCAATTTTTTTAAACGCCCTTCCTATAATTATTTGAATTTGATTTGTTTATTTGGAGCCACAACAAAGCAACTACAACGGCTCCCAGTCAATGCATACAATCCAAAGATTAGAAGTAGCAGTGTTACATGCACTTTCTGATCGTGTGCACAGACGGCAAAATTTTTTCCCCCAGGAGAAAGTATTAATGGGCCTAAAATTAACCTAGTCAAAATCAGGATTGTGTATTTAGGTTTGACACATATGCCAGATACAGGATACTAACTCTACGTCGTGGTGGCTTTCGACCGGGAACTAATATTGAATTTGCATTTTGGGCAAATATTTGATTCAGCTCAGATGAACCGAAAATAAAGGTTCCCCCGTGGAACGGATGAAATCATTTGGCACCATGTTCAAATACCGAACCTTACATTGTATGGGTGCAACTTAATATAATGTTAACACACGAAACAGGACGCAGATCCAACACGTGTGTTGTTCAACATGCATGCTGAACAAACGGCACAACCCACTAAGCAAGTCCGAGGGAATAAACCTGACACGTCGGAAAACGAGGTTGTCAAATTGGCCGTAATTAAATTGGCGGTAAAATGTAGAACTCACATCTACAAAAATACGAATTTATGATTCTGGAAAATGCTAGTTCCACATAAAAACAATCACGTCACGTGGTTAATTAGCTCACATGTACGTGAATGTTACATATTACCAGTTCTGGTGGTTGTCTGCTTTAGTTACAGCCTACATTGGCACATATTCTCACCTGGGATAGTTACTGGGTAAGCCATTACGTACGCACGCGTGTGTACCTGCTGCAAGGGGCAAAGTTTTAGCTACTCCAAGCTCCAATGTAGCATAATGTCTATGCGTCCAGTTGTGAGGATATGTTAAAGGTAGGGTCATAGATTGGTTTTTGTCAGAGCGTAACGCTGATTTATAGGCCAAAAATACTCATCCGGGCTTATAGACCATTTACAAAAAGAGTGACCTTGTCCAGGGCCCCTCGGGCAGGCGAGATAGTGCACTGGTCACATAGGGAACTTTTACACTTTCTGTCATAACTTCCACATAAATTCAAGAGTTATAAAAGTAAACTTCTGAGCAATTTGTTGTGCCCCCTTTCTTCATCTCAAAAGTTGATACAAATCAACCGGTGCAATCTCCATCAAAATATAAGAGTTAATGTTTTCTTCCACATCGTGCCAGCAGGAAGTCCAGGCTCTATGGCTCTTGTAAACATGTGATGTCATAGGTACATGGTGAATACCTATAAGGGGCTCAGACTATATAGTGCTTGTGTTTGGTTAATTTAAAGAGGAAAGTTGCACTAAAACAAAGGTCTAGGACTTTGATTCAGTTCATGGGGGGGGGGGAGATTGCTTGTTACAAATTTAATGTATGAATCGGTCTCAAAAAGTCACCAACCCGGAAGAAATTCCATCCTCAACAGTACAGACCCAATAGAGATCAGTGGGACAGACTAATTGACACTGCTGTATTCGATCTCAAGCATACCCCCTCAGGCGACGACCGTATGACGTTATTTAATTTATCTCCTACGAAGTAAAAGATATTGTACCTGTTCGTTAATTAAGTCCTGCAGTAAATTAAATTGATTAAATGTCCTCAGGTAAAGGTACGTCTTTTTAGCGATCCATACAGATACTCTGTAAAAGACAATTGTATTCATGTATACGAAAACTTTTTTATTTAAGGGACTACAACTTACAAACTTGGGTTTCTTTTGGTCAATAGAGGGCAGTACACCCTTACTGTTGTGAAAAAGGAGATATTATTCTCTCCATGCAAATCTACACCGCTTGGGAAATATTAATGCTGAGCAAAAACTAAGCTGGGAACCAGCAATCTCATTTGTCTCCCCCATTCAAACCAGTGTCACCGAACCGAGGCTGGGAGGGAAATAGTCAGGTTCCTTTTTGGCATAATGAAACTCAGCAGATGATTGATAATGGTTGACACAACTTGACAGGGGAGACAATATAAGAATGGCGACAACGAGATAGAAGGGTATTATCGTCATGTCGCCCGATCAC
Organism: Pycnopodia helianthoides; assembly: GCA_032158295.1. Lineage (NCBI taxonomy): Eukaryota > Metazoa > Echinodermata > Asteroidea > Forcipulatida > Asteriidae > Pycnopodia > Pycnopodia helianthoides. Next base: position 8,233,150 of record CM063261.1, read on the forward strand.
AGCAGATATGAGTTCGTACCTCACCTCGGCCGCCTGAGGAAGTCAAACATAAAGTAAGACCGATTTTAATTTCCTTTTTCCACACCGTCATCAGTTCTTTAAAGGGGGAACTGCCGTCATGATCACAGCAGGGCCCAATTTTCACAAAGCACAGACAAATCTTACTCAGCAGAAACAGGTAACCAGCCAAAATCCCGTGTAAACATTACATTGTTGCAACAGGTGCCCCGCTTATTAGCAGAGAAATTTGCTTAGCAGTATTTCCTACTTAAATACATGTAGTACGAAATTGGGCCCCCGCTGGCCTGTGGCCAAACAATATTATTATGGAATTAACCCAGTTACTGCATGCGCGTGCGCGCTGGCCGTCACACCAAAAAGGGCTCCATCATAATAGTGATGTGATGGATGGTCAGCGCATGCGTATGTGTGCAGTAACTGGGTTGGAGTTCATAAATGCATGTACAGCCGCAGGCCTGCTATGATCGTGACAGTACCCCCTTTAAGTTGTTGTTTTTCTGCTTTTATGAACAAGGACAACCTTTATATCCTATTACAAATCCCCCAGGCACATTTTATTAATTTAACAGGTTCTTGAGATTAATATAACTATTCCCCCCAGTGTATTCTCCCAGTTTTAAAGATGAATTCTTAAAGGCAGGGAATACTTTAGGTAATTGTCAAAGACAAGTGTCCTCACTTAGTGTATCCCAACATTTGCATGAAATAAAGAACCTGTGAAAATTTGGGCTGAAATGGTCATCGAGGTTGCCAAAAATTAATTTAAGAAAAACACCCTTGTTGCATAGAATTGTGTGCTTTCAGGTGCCTGAGAAAGGCTTCATGCCAGAAGCCTTTCTCAGATTCAAATTGTTTTGGTGGAAATTATACCTGTTTCTCTTAAACTACACTACTTCAAAGGGAGTCGTTTCTCACGATGTTCCATACTGTCGACAGCTGAGCTCTTCAGTGCTCCTCAACAAGAAAGTTTTCTGGTAATGAACTTGTAGAGGGATTACCAAAAGTATCCACTGCCTTTAACACAAATTGTATTTTTTTTTAAATAACATTTTGTGCTCAGTATCTCAATTCGACAATGTGGCACAAAATACTTTAAAGAAGGAATTATTATTTCAGCTTTTTAGAGAGTTGTCTGACGACGATACTTAAGAACCATTCTAAATGTTACAAAAAAGAGAGGGGGAACGTTGCAGCAACCAACCATGCAAACAAACATGACAAATATATAACTTAGTTAACAAATGTTTTACCCATAATTTGTTTTTCAACTTAGGAACTTGAAACACTTGAGTATTTTCTTTTGGTTTTAATAGTTGGCTGGAATACTAAATCCGTACTCAAAGAATAGTAATAAAACAGACAATGTATTTTGTATCAGGGTGGATTTATTAAACACTCTTATTTTTCGCAGATGGATTTGGCCTTCTGACGGTACTGCTCTTGTGGATCAACAGAGGGCGCTGTTGAACTTTGCAGCTTCCTCAAACACAGACTCGGGGGGGGGGGGGAGATTGTGGATTTAATCTATTAGTAGTGTCGAATGTCAGATTATCAAAACAGTAAAGTGTCCACATTGGCAGAACTGACGGTTGTATCAGAAACTAAAGGTTTTTCTTAAAAATTGTTTTGACAGTTTTTTCCCCTAGTGTAATAACAATTTTGGGGGTCAAAATTAACTGAAATGTTTTTTTTTTTTAAGTGGGAACATCAAAATATTGAGTTCAGAGGGTAAATAACATTTGACAAATAAAACTTCCATTAAGTCATCTTAATGTGTAAACTGAATGGAAATAACAACTAATCATTCAAGCTAGCTCTCCTACTCTAGGTAACACTTTTCGGCAAGTTGACCATCAATTTCAAAACCATTCCACTGACCTTGTTTTTTTTAGGTTGTGTATGGTGGCACAACTGGGCACTGAACTGTCCGTGTATGTGTTCTGCGTGGTGGAGGGTTTCATCGCATAATATCATAATTGCAGGCCAACCTCGTCCCCAGGGTGTGTCGAGCAGTACGAGGTTGACCGCTCTCTCACCGCTCTATCACCCTGGTATTGGATCAATTGCATATCCAAAAATTTTGGATACGTATGCAAATTAGATTAGTCTGGCTGCTTTTCGAAATTCACATCTTCGTCATGGTCTCGTGGTCCGGTACCAGATTTAATAGCCTGTTTGTACATTGGTTGCCGGCCGGCTGTTTTGACAAAGGTTTTGTCCAATCACGGTCCGAGTAAGGAGTTTACTATAGACCTTTCTATTGCAACGTCACAGCCCGAGTTTTTGCCAACCGAGGTCAGAAAACTATGGAAAGCCATAAATGCAAAACAAAAACAGATAGCCACAGTTGTTAACAATGTTACACAAACATTCAAAAATAGTGTTGAATTTGTTGGAAACAAAGCAGCTAATCATGAAAGTACTTTACTTAGTTAAAAGTTTTCAGAAAATGTTGAATTTTGTTGAAACATCTGTTAACACATTGAGTGTTCTGCTAACATTCGGCCTTCCATGCCAACCAGCATGGTTTGTTGATCAACAATGGAAAGGTCTGTAAACATTGTTGGAAATAAAGTAAACCATGGGGGACAAGGTTGAATTGCAGGCTGCCATAGTTTGTCTATCACTAACCACAGTGAATGATACTGGTTTGAGGGAGGGTACGGTACATCTTTGGTGATTACTCCAAATAAGTAATGACCATACAAACATACTTGGTAAGAAGCAGCATGCAGCTGTTGATAATGTATAACATTTTGAGAAACGGTTCCCTTCAAAGAAATGTGGTTTTGGAGAGAGGGATTTTTTGTTAAATGTTCAATCCGAGAAACATTTCATGCATGGAACGACGTTTCTCAGATTGTGTAATCCAATTACAGATAATTTGTTTTCAGCGTGGACATAAACTGCTCCGGATTTTCGGCGACAACTCAACAATACTAGTACCTTTTGCAATAACATTTTAAAGTTTTATTGTATTATCTACATTTATTCAGGATTAAAACAATTGAACTGTATAAAAAAAACTTTAAAAAAACCAGAGAGAGTATACTTTGCCCTTAAATTAAAAGAAACGTGGCAATGAAAGAGTATCCCTCAGGCTGGCAATCGAGCAGGCTGGCAATTAAAAAAAATGCAGCCACACTTTCTGCTCTTACAAGTGTGAATTTAAAAAAAAAATACAAAATGGCTCACAAAAAAAATCATCGTCAAGGAGTCGAGATTAAATAACAAAAGTACTATCTCCCTCAAGGGAGCTTTTCATTTCTGGCAACAACTCTCGCAACAACTCTGAAAGCTCTCACAATAATTGTACATAGCGCCCTCTTTCAGCACAAAAGGGGCAGTTTCTGCTCAACACACAGCGTTGTACCCTAATATCGTTTATGCAAGCCATATTGAAAGCAGCATACAAAGTGAATTCACTTTCCATACAAAACATCAATTTTCTTTGACATTCACACCTTGAATGATTTTAGCCTTCTCAAAAAAGCTACCATTAAATATACATGAGCTTGTCCTTGCTCCAATTATCATTATTATCAAGGCTACCTCATTAGCGACTAGCACTGCATGATCTGCATGGCCTAAATACCTGTGCAGAGAAGATGATGATGAACTGTTTAGTTTTAGATGTTGGTGGAACACTTGAAATGGGGGGGGGGGGCAACCACACAATGAGGTAGGGACTGAAAACCCAATCCACCTATACAAGGCTCTGGTCCGGGATTCGAACTGGGGTCCACAGAGGTGAAAGAAACAACTGAGCCAACCAGAATACATGTACCCTCGAGTCCAGACCTGGCACTGTACAACACTAACGTGTACTGATGCATACATGAACAAAATTGAATGCAAAAATCATTTGGGCTTGTGCTAGAATGAAAAATTAATAAGTATGACCTATATAAATCAATTAGCTTTTCTAGATTGAAATTAGTGTGAACTACACAAATCAATGAGCTTTTGAGATTGAAATTAGTTTTTTGCCTTATTAAAAAAATACATATATATACCCTGTATACTGCCTTGAAATATAATAATAGGTAAGCAGTGAGTGTTATCATAGAAACTTTCAAATGGGGTTGTGTGTCGTGGTATTGCACTATGAATTGATGATGACAAGAGCAATTTGTTTTATAAATAATTGCTTTACAACTCTGCCCAGAAATTGTGTTTCTGCGTAATGAATAACTCATAAATAGGAAAAGTTGTAGAGCTTGAGTATGTCGTTTGGAGTCAGTTCACTTTAAAAAAAAAACTAAAGAATAGTTTCGTTAGAATATTCATGGGTATAAATTTGTCTCTATAAATTATTCATAGATTGTACATAATGAACGAATGTCGGGGTCCATAAATGTCCCTTTAAATTTAAACTAAAAAGATCATATTGTTTATGTGTATACATTATTTTAGTTTCAATGAGTTCATCAATGGATCACCAAATGTCCCCATCAAATTAAATTCAGAAAAAAATGTCCTCAGAATATTGTCTGAAGAAAATTGTTTACTTAATAAGTTAAAAATGTACAGCAGGTTTACAAATAATACCTTTAAAATAAAATGAAGGCGGTAAGGAAGAATCAAAGAGGAATTATTAAAAAAATTGTAATTTCACACTCCGATATTCAGATCTGTATGAAGCCGACAATACTAGCGGCAAGTTATTGTTTTTCACACATAATGAAAACATCTTTACCTAGGGATAAAATGAACTGGCCACATGCATATTGTCTTCCCTTAGAAAAATAATGATGTTCCAAGACTGTGACGACCAGCTTTGGGGGTGAGAGCCTAGGCTTCAGAGCCTCCATCCGGCAGTTTCATTCCCCCCCCCCCCCCGAGCTCGGGTTGAGAAAACAGACCGCAAACAAAGTGAGGGACGTTTAACGTAAACAACGGCAATATTGAGTGCGCATTTCTCTGTCGCTCAGTCTGTTGTTTATGTTTGAAGGCAAGCTGCGGCCACTTGCTCAAACTCATTTGATTTTTTTTTTATAAAGGTGGTTAAGGGACGTGAAAAAGACTGAGGGAAAAAAGCAAATGAAGAATTACAAATCTGAGAGCTTATTTTTTGGGCAGAATTTGTTAAATGTTTGGACCCTAGGCAAAGTATTTTCCTAATTTTGAGCCTTTGAGACAGACTCTGCCAGGATCCAAACATGAGGGCGCTAACAAACTTTGCATTTTTAAAGAATGTCATATTTGATTGATAATAAGGCAAAACATTTTTTTTTTGTTATGTTGGCGTAACCGGACCGACCCTAAAAATACGGACCACCCTGGGTTTTTTTTTTTTACATGGGAATTTAATAATTAAAATTTATAGAAATTAGCTATACATGTAATATAAATAAGTTTGAAACCATTTCTGGCCATTTCTCATTGTTGTATGACGATACAAATGTTGTGTGTAGCCTTGTTTCACAACCAGGGCTACCTACCTTTCCTATTTTTTCTGGCCCGTTACGCCAACATAAAAAAAATTTTTTAACAGGCCTGAGCAACAAACTACTGAACAGCAAATTCCCCCCTTTTGGTCAGCTCACTTTTTGTAAATATACTTACTAGTGACTACCCACCCTGAGAAATCTCTCCGTTATATGTCAAGGCTCAAGTTTGAGGGGAAATTCACAAGACCACAGTGCGTGTTGTAGCTGAAAATGTTTACTGGACCAGACTTGTTTTTACAAGACCCGGCTCGATGTCACAAAGCACTGTACGATTCATCTCCAGACCAGTTGTCAACATTGCCATAGTGATTTGCATTGTGACATCACACTTTGCTACGCAATTAAGATTGATACACAGTTAAGAGCAATCTTAGCTCTTCGTGAAGTCATCCCCCAGAATAAAAAAATAAACACCTCCCGCCACAGTTTAACACGCATTTAACTGTTTTTATTTGAACAAGCACTAAAGACTTGTAAGAAAAGATTTATCTTATTTGTCTTTGTGGGCATTTCACTACTCAATAGAATTGAATGGTATTTTACCGACATTTTAAACATGATTTGGTTTGTGTTCAAGATATTTTACACAGTGAGGTGTTATTTATTCATTAACATTCAATTAAAGAGCACAAGACCGTCGGACTTGTCTGGTCATACGTTTACTGGCCCGACACTAAAACTACCGGCCTCTAGCCTGCGGTCCAGTCAGCCCTGCATTATATATGTGTGAGAAACTTTTTCCTTCCATACTAAATCTTGTTTTCTTTTTTCTTCTTGTTTGCACAATGGCAGCCATATTGAGTCTTATCCCACACATCACAAAAAAACTGTTAGCTGTTGTGCAGCATACACGTACCACGGTTGTGGATGTATGGATGCACAGTGTAAAAAAACACTGAAAAACAACAACAACATGCCCATTTTTTTCTGTTTTCGTTAAAAGTGTGCCGGCCTGAATTGTTGACATTTTCACAGTTGGTTGACCAGTTCAAGTTGAAAGCCAAATTGGATGAAGACCAATTATGTGTTATATCTTTAAGAACGTGTTCGTCCACAAATCCTTGGCATGTATGAATTGAGTTCCATGCTGGTAAATCACAAATTCTGAAGTGTCCTTTCTAATATTCAGGTGCCTGTACTTTGGACATATGTTAAGTGAAGTGGCCGTGTGGAATGCCCCTAAAGCGATGTTCACAATTTAAAGGTTCACCAAGCTACATAATTTCATTCTGAAAATCAGGGCCTATTTTCATGGCTCTGCTTTACTGTAAGTATAAAAACACACTTACAGGAAAAGGCATACTTAAAGGGAACAAAGAATTTTAACTTGATTATGTGGTGGAATGCCACTAAAGCGATGTTCACAATTTAAAGGTTCACCAAGCAGAATAATTTCATCCTGAAAATCAGGGCCCAGGCTCAACTCTGCTTTACTGTAAGTAGAAAAAAACACGCTTACAGGAAAATCCATGCGTAAAGGGAACAAAGAATTTTAACTTGATTATGTGGTGGAATGCCACTAAAGTGATGTTCACAATTTAACGGTTCACCAAGCAGAATAACTTCATTCTGAAAATCAGGGCCCCAGGTTCATGGCTCTGCTTTACTGTAAGTATATTAAAAAAAACATGCTTACAGGAAAATCCATGCTTAAAGGGAACAAGGAATTTTAACTCGATCATGTGGTGGAATGCTACTGCGCTCCATGAGTGCCATCCAACTTATCGAGATAGCCAGATAATAAATTGCATCAAGTCGACTTTTCTGTGGTATAAGTAGACTTAGCGACATAAAATATCGTATCAAGTCGACTTATAATAATCAAAAAGACGACTTACCGAGATAAGTTATCTCGCCAAGACGACTTACAAAACACAATAATTCGACTTATCTAGAAAAACCACCTCGCCAAGACGACTTGAGACAATCAATTTGTCTAAGTTGTCTTCGTGAGATAATTTATCTCGGTAAGTCGACTTCGTAATTTGTGTAAGTTGTCTTCGTGAGATAATTTATCTGGGCCAGTCGACTTCTCGATTATGTAAGCTGTCTTCGAGAGATACCTTATCTAGGTAAGTCGACTTCTTGATTGTCGTAAGTCGCCTTGGCGAGATAATTTATGTCGCTAAGTCTACTTATACCACAGAAAAGTCGACTTGATGCAATAAATTATCTGGGCCCAATTTCATGGCTCTGCTTACCGCCGAATTCTGCGCTTGCGGTGACCATTCTCCGCTTACTGTTCAAGCGCCGAATTTCTGCGCTAGCTGTGTAAGCGTAGAATGCCTAGTAACGTGAAGTACGCACGCGCACAAGCCGAAATTCCCCGCTAACCTGTGAAATACGCTTGACGTAAGCGCGGAATTCCCTGCTTCCGCAAGCGCCGATTCTTTGCTTACGGTAAGCAGAGCCATGAAATTGGGCCCTGGTTATCTCGATAAGTTGGATGGCACTCATAGAGCGCTGTAGAATGCCACTAAAGCAATGTTCACATCTTAAAGGTTCACCAAGCAGAATAATTTTGTTCTGCAATCAGAACCTCTCAAGATGTTACAGTTCAGGAGGTTTACAGACTCTGCGCATCACCAGAAATACACAACTACAGCAGGTTCGAAGACAATGCGAACAATTCCTTTCTCCCCTTGGTGCCAGCTGAAGGCTCAAGGAAACTTTGAAAAAAATCCTGACATCAGGAAAAAATCCTGAAAATCAGGAAAAATCCTTAAAATCACACGCCTGACTTTATCAATAATTACTATGAGTCGACACTAAGTGGAACCCTGGCATGACACTGTCTGCCCCACTGTGGCTCTTCTACAACCTCTCCCCATCAAATGTGGGCATATATCCAGCAGGTTACCTCTTTGGTATAACATGATACCCTAATTGTGACTCAAATGTTGGCTCTGCAAGGAATTATCACAACCTCCAATCAGTTTAATTTCATCTCTGGTCGTGGTGATTCTGCCCATTCTCAATTTATCATCCTTTCAATTCGCTTAGTAACGATCGTATTCTCCCCCCCCCCCTCCCCTCACAACTCGGCCTGCCCTTGGAGACACAATAGCAATGAACGAGAGCATGAAAACTGCATATGAGATTCAGATTCAAACTAATATCAGAGCGTCAATCACAGTTTATGTCCACAGAGCACAGTGAGGGAAATGTAGATCCATTATCCGCGTTTGCAGCATGACACTGACCTACAAAATTCAACTGCCTCCCCCCCACCCCCAAATAGAGGTAAATTTACACTGATTATATACATAAGTATGCATATTTGGAGGTGAGGAAAATATTACTATTGCAGGCACAGACTATCTTCAGTATTAACATGTACTTCTCACACCATCAATTTGGTTAAGATACCTGCTCTAAAATGCGTGCATCATGGGTTCGAATCCCACCCAAGTCGTATGCCTGTTGGATTTTATCCCAAGGACCTGGGAAAGCACCGAGTATACAGTGAACATACGGTTCGCCATTTTGTGGAGTAAAAATAATGTGGCTCTACAAAATAGCGGAGTGTGTTCTGACATGGAATTACACAAAAACCACATAATTTCAAGGGGTATTTATGTGACTAATTAAGTTCTACTTTTAGAATGCCTCTCCAATTAATTTATTTAAAGGAACATTACAGAATTGGTAAGAAAAAAACTTGATCACAGATTTACATAAAACTTACACGGTCTAATGATGATGATAGTAGAAAACATCCCTTGAAATATTTCTGTCTGAAATGCCATATTAGATGAGAAATGAATAAACTAACTTTCCGATTAGAGTTTATCGCTCAGTGAGTGTTTTATTCATTTGTTGAATCTATAGACCATGTGAACATTGTTTACAATAAGTGTGACCTTGTACATTCTTTGAGTATTCTGGCAGGCAAGATACTACACTGGTCCTATGGGAAAGTTGACATTTTGTGTCATAATTTCCACATAAAACCAAGAGTTATGAAAGTAAAAGCTGGACAAGATTTTAGATGTGCCCCCTTTCATCACATCAAAAGTTGATAAGAATTAGACAGTGCAATCTCCATAAAATATAAGATTTTATGCTTTCTTCCATTGAGCTGTGTACAAATTGTGCCTGCAGGAAGTCCAGGCTCTGTGGCTCTTTTGTAAACATGTGATGTCACAGGTCACATCGTCTATATGATTTCATGCAAATGTGTAATCGGTTTTTCACTATTTTCTCGTGATCCAGATGGCCGATCGATCTCAAACTTCTACAGGTTTGTCAGTTTATGTATATGGTGGATTACATAAAGTGCTTACACTGCCAGCAACTGTTTTGTTAGCAAAAACCAATTCTGTAATGTTCCTTTTAACAATATAAGCATTTCATAACAAAGCGCCCGATCCAAATGTGCCCCTTTAAACTTCACACAGTATCCTTCATGAAAGAAATCAAAAGTTTTTGACTCAAGAAATCTCGCACTTCATTCTTTGTATGCCATTTCAACCCAGATATACAAAACTTCCCTTTCAGCCACATAATTATCTTCTAGACAAGGGGGGCTCTTCACTGTTCAAATTGTCTGACAATAGTTCTAAAAGACGCAAAGAAACCAGATAAGTTGCCCACACACATCGGCACACAAAAGCAGAGTGCACAACTCATCACCTACATGTTAATAATTACAGCTGCAAACAGGGTAAAACTGGCTCTTTCTATGAATATAGCCCTGTTTTTTTTTTTTATGAATTCCTCATTGTCCAGGGCAGGCCTTTTTTCTTCTTCTTTTCCCTGAACTGAACTCACAGGTGAAGGGGAAAATCTGTCTAGCTTTCCAGTGGAATTCTTAATTATCTCACCGGCATGCTGTACAATTGGGATTGGAGTCCTGCTCTACATAATCTGGCATGATGTGATGTGCCCAGACATGATTGTACACACCTGTATAGACTGTGTATAACCTGTGACATCACATGTTTGCCAAGAGCCACTGAGAGCCTGGACTTCCTGCAGGCACGATTTTATACACGGCTCAACATCTCACATTGTATGGAGATTGCACTGTCTGATTTGTATCAATTTTGTTGATATGAAGAAACGGGGAAAATCTCAAAACTTGTTCAGCTGTAACTCCATTTATGTGGAAATTATGACACAAAATGTAAAATTTCCCGTATGACCAGAGTAGTGTCTCGCCTGCCAGAAAGGCCCCAGGAATGTGCAAGGTAACTGTAGGCCGTTCAACCTGTAACTGCCTGTACAACAACAACAAAAATTAAAATGTGCAGGCACGACATTTTCAACTCTAGCAGAGTCTCACTCCAAGGCATTGAGAAAGACTCTGCTAGGGTCCAAACATGTCGTTTTTATACCGCAGGCCATTTCGGTTGGCGAGCTGCTTGATTCCTCTCTTCTCACTCTTGTAAATTTCAAATAAGGCTACACTCTAAACTCAATAAATGATGTATAACAATAATTCATTTTACCAATATCTTGCACAAAGGAAATGCACGAGTAAAAGTCACTGTTAAGCTTTTGTATTATGCGCATATTATTAAATATGTTGCTCTGCTGATGACCGACTCTTCGAACCGTTTGCAACAAAACGAAAGGAGGAGCTTCATACAATGGTCTTGTTTTTACACTGAACCGCAGGCTCTGCTGAAAATGCGCTCATTTTGTGAACTGGGTCAAAAAGAAGCACCATCACGTGATGGTGCTTCCACTTCAATGGCTCAATATCCAAGACATGCTTTTCAACACATCACTACATCTGGAAAAAAAAAAGCAAAGACTGGGACAGCGGTCAGTCTCCTACCCACAGGTGCTTTTCCATCAAGCTGTCACTACAGTGAATCAAATCCATCCCTCTTACCCACATGTGGCTCAAGAGTTTAGGTCATTGGGGTCGTGCAGGATGCATACATGTACATGCATATACATGTATGCTCCCATGATTAGCTCACCGATATAAACTTACAATTTCAGTGTCTGTTATTTACACGGCTACAGCTCTGGGCAATGCATCACCCAATTTCCAGCTTTGTATTTGATTATATCAAGGCACCAGCTTATCAAGCCACAAGCTTCTCAAGCCACAAGCTTCTCAAGCCACATCACAAGCTTATCAAGCCACCAGCTTCTCAAGCCAAAAGCTTATCAAGCCACAAAGCGACAGGCTTATCAAGCCACCAGCTTATCAAGCCACAAAGCGACAGGCTTATCAAGCCACCAGCTTATCAAGCCACCAGCTTATCAAGCCACCAGCTTATCAAGGCACCAGCTTATCAAGCCACCAGCTTATCAAGCCACAAAGCCACAGGCTTATCAAGCCACAGGCTTCTCAAGCTGCCAGCTTATCAAGTCACAAGCTAAGGCCCAATTTTGTGGCTGTGGTGCTTACGAGAGAAATCAACGCTTACGCTAACACAAAAAAATCCATGCTTAATGCGTGTATACTCCACGTTACTGACTAACCATTCTTAGCTCAAGTCCCTAAATTTTGGCTGTGAAATGGCACATGAAGTCCTAGTTGACAAGGCGAAAAAATCACTACTTCTGACACCATGTTATTTTGTAGCTAATGAGGGAGACAAAACACTCGTTATTGCTCAATGGTTTAACACTGTTTTCATCAGTCATGATAAAAGCTGCATTCAGTAGTTACCACATGTAGTAATGGCTGCCAACACAAGAGGGCGGTATAACTAATATTGTAACAAACTTTTATACAGCTTAGTTAGCAGAGAATGGTGACCAAAAAACGAAGAATTCCGCAATAAGCAGAGCCATCAAATCGGCCCGCTTTCAAAGCCAGTAAGTCTGCCAAATGATGTGTCGTGGCCGAGCGGTTAAGTGTATCAGACTCAAGTTCTGGTGGCTGAGTTATCAGGGTGTGGGTTCGAATCCTAGTCATAACACTCCGGCAAGACACTTTACAAGATTTGCTTCTCTTCACCCAGTGGTAAATGGGTACCTGGTGAGGGCAGAGACGGCTTTTGTGATTGATTTAGCTTGGTGCGCTACATACTTGGCAGCACAGGCTGTATACTCCCCAGGGAGCATAGGTAGTGTAAGGAATGAAATAAATGGCCCAGTGACCAGGGGTAATAATGTTAGAGCACCATGAGCGTCACTGTTATCACTACTATTTGGCATTTTGACCGGTGACATTATTCTGGTGAGTAAAACTGTTTTGCGATCAGACTGCACCTTTGAAGACAAATCGCGCGCAATCTGAACGTTCACCATTTGTAGGGTTCACACCAGTAGGCCTACCGATCCTCCAGAGAAATATTTCTGTCTGAACGCCATCAAGGAAGTAATGTTTGCAGAAACAACAAAACAATAAAACACTGTTGCTGGTTTCAGTTGCCGTACTTGAACTAACCCTGATATGACCCTGCACAGACAAACGTAACCCATCTGACAATGTTTTCCACTGCAACGCAACCACTCCAATTTGATGAAATTTTCACAGGTTGGTTGTGACAAACGAGGGTTGGAATTATTAACTTCCTTGTCAAGAGAGACCCAATGAAATACTTCATTCCTCTAAGAAACCAATGCAGAGATTTCTCTGACAATCGTCAACAGTTTAGTAAACCAGGGCGCTATGACAGCAGTCTCCACAATCTCCACATGGACGTAACTTTACGTACATGTACAATCGGAAGTACCCATGATGCAGTTCCTGCAACGTCTGGCCTCACCGGCGATGACAAACAAATTCCCTACAAACAAGACCTACGTAGGCATGTGTATCACGTTTCAACGTGTTATTATATTTCAATTAAAACCGTCTATCCCCGAGCCATTATGCATGATTTCATGAACTCAACATCACTTCCGAGGGAAGGCAGCAGACAATCACACTTTCTATACCCTTATCAACGTTATACCCTCCCTCAGAAACCCCATTGAAAACTGACTTCTTACATTATCTTGTTTCGCTGCGGAGAAAAAAAAACCAAAAGAGGGTATCCTCGGGCAAAGGATGGTTTAAAGGGCACAGAATGTCAACGTTGATGTTACATCAAATGTGTGCAAAGAGGTTACCATATTAAAGGGCAAGCACAAAGATTGAAAATATAAATGTTCACAGATTTGCACATAGCTTACAAGGTACAAAGGAGGTCAGGGGTAGTAAAAAATGTCCCTTGAAAATACATGTATGTTTGACAGTCAAAACAATTTGATTTGATCTTGCGAGTTCAAAAAACCTGATGTTTGAAAGCAGTGAAATCAGTTTTTGTTTGCTATTTTTTTTTTCGTGACTCCCAATGACCGATTGAGCTTAAAATTGAACAGGTCTGTCATGTCATGAAAACTGACATTAGCAATGTTGGTCGTGTGCATTAACCATGTATCCCGATTAATTAGGCTTAATAGTTGCATTATTTGTGTCCACCCCCCCCCCCCCGGAAATACTTTACTTGAAGGAAATAAAGAGTTCTACATGTACACTGTACCTACCTGGAGGTCAATGGCGTAACTAAGGGGGCATGGGGCGCCCCCCCCCCCCCATTTGCAATCTGGACTTTTGAGATTATAATTTACCCGAGTAAAATGTCACACTTTACAAGCTTTAATGTCATAATTTCAATGCCTTTAAAACTATTTTTCCATTTACATGTCGACACTGTATTTGTCTTTTCAAATTCATGTCAGATTATCTTATAACAATGGTATAATCTTGGTGCAAAAATGTTCTTGCGTTGTTGTTAGCAAAACCATGCACCCTCAACACTACATGCATGTCGCAACTATTCCACCAGTTTAGGGCATCCAAAGCATCCTAACAGCGCCCTCTATAGTTTGATAGCGTGCGGGGCACGGGAAGTGGGGAATCGCGATAGTCGAGTGGAAAAGAATGACGGCGTCTTGCGCCAAGACCAGCGACAGGGCCGCTGTCGTTAACAAAATTGAATCTGGATGTAACTGCAAGACAATCTCTGTAATCTTTAAGGGTTTTATACAAGTCAGGTAATTGTGTCCCCCCCCCTCTTTGCACTTGTCTTTTTTCAGAATCTGCACCTGTCCCAGGCATTTAATTATGTTGGGTCCGGTGGACAATGCAGACGGTCCTCAAGCGATACTCTGGCCACCCCTGGAGACAACTTCAAAGCAACGCCATTTTACTGCTTATTTGCCTAGTTCTTGTTTTACAAGTTTGCAGATGCAGCACTGCTAATTAGTGCAAAATCAGGCCCTTTTGCCATGTTCACTCTCTTTGAATCAAGATATTGTACAGTTATGACAGCAAAAACGACAAGTCTTCTTAAAATATGCACTGCTAATAGTTATTGGTGAGCTTATTCTTCTGGTATTCTCACACTCTTTGAATGAAGATGAGGTACAGAAATGAGGCCTTATGTCCCACTGGGGACGAACAGAAAATTATATTCAGTAAGAAACAGTGATGGCAAAGACAGTATTTATGTCCTTTTTATCAGAGTGCTTGTGCTACTTTTAGCAAAACTTACAAGTCTGATATGATTATACACTCTTTGAATCAAGATAAGGTACACATACATTTACAGCACTGGTTATGACAATAACTACGCCTTCTAGTAATTTCAAGTCATCGGGTCTAGCTCTAGTTCACAATGATCAAATAGTCCATGAGATTCTTCTCGTGTTCAATTGAACAGTTAACATCTGGCTGTACACAGTGCCAAAACATTTGAAAGAAATTAACGGCCAGTTAAAAAAATGATTAACTTATAATTTGCTCGATGCCTTTAATGGTTGACACACCGTGTATCGTTAGTGAAAGTGCTTGGTTGTTCTTATGTTGACTCCCGCCGACTCGCCCAACACATTATGCAAACTAATACAGCCTGGAGTGGCCACGACGATTGCGGCTTTTGTTGTTTAATAAAATTCAATCAAGCAAAACTGCAATTAATTTGTTGTAGTGATCGACTGGTCAACACATGTCGGGGCCGAGCTGTCTTAACGGTTGGCTTACAATAACACGTTCCGCCCGACTGGACGGGTCATTACGGAGTCAGTGACATTACTGTCAGCGAGGTAGAGAACTTAATCACGCGACCGCCATCTACCGTCAGTCATGTTCCCCGTGTGCAGTATCAGAAATGGATAGCGACTCTCATTAAACCAAAAAGTCACCAGACCAATCTGGCCACGTTACCCTTGGTTTGGTTGTGAATTGTTAAGGGGATGGCAAACAGGGTGGCCACACTGCAAAAAGGACTGTAGGCTCGGTCTCCAGTGAGATTGGGTAAACCATAGAGAAAGGGTCGAACATTTAATTTTTCTATGGTATATCATTCTTTAAAACAAATTAGACTAATTGTTCTTTCTCATTTATTAAAGCAAAACAAACATTCTTAGGTGTAATTACCTGTTAAGAACTTGCAAGATAATTTCAAGAAAAAATATTTTTCACTTTTCAGACAATCACAAATCAGAAAAGTTAAATACATTTTTTTCCCATGGAATATTTTGAGTAAGCTTTCAGTTAGAAGTTTCAAAAATTTTTTAACATTGGCTGCAAACACTCCAGCTTCCCTTAAAATACGATTTTCACTTTCAAAACAAATTGATCTTTTCCCTGACATTATGCGAGTTGACAAAAAGTTCAAGCTCAGCGTCCACAGCCAGTGGGTCTATAAAAATAAACACGGCAAGAACTCAAGACCACAGCTCTGCAATGTTACATCCAAGACCAACAGCTAGTAGCAATGTTGAAACGATAGACGATTCACATGTGCTCTCTGAGTCTGTTCCACAAATGAGCAAAAATTCAAAGAGCTGCTAGAGCAGAAAAAGAATAGCTATAAGCGCAACAAAATCACGCTTATCAGAAGACGGTTACCAGGGTTTGCCCTTAACTGTTTCAGTGACTAGCCAGGAGGACCAGTGGGCTTTTCATTTCACTGGTTCGTCAGCTTTTGCACTTGACTAGTCCATAATTCAAACTAAACAGCAATACTTTTCAACACTGAACTAGCCAGCCGGACCACTTGGGGGTGAACTTTGACTGGTGTTTTAACTGGCATTTGGCCAGCAGAACACTGTTAAGGGAGAACGCTGGTTACCAGCCAAAGTACCATTCCACATGTATCATCTGTGACTGGTGTCCTGCTCATGTTTGCATAGTAGAATATTGTTTAAGCACAGTTTGCACTAGTTCTCTCTAGAATCACCACAAAGAGTCATCACCAAAAGGTTATCAGTCTAGAAATAATTCCCACCCATAATGCAAAGTTCAAATCCTACCATTTCTCCACTCCAGGGGCCAAGAACTTGTAGAAGTTAACTATCAAAATAACCTTCCCCGTGGTTTAATTCTCCTTCTCTTCATGGGCATATAGGGGCTCTTTGGTTAGGGGAGGGGGCAGCAGGGACATGATTTGCCAAAAATGTTACGCACATATGAAAACATAAATACCAATTTCTAATACGGGTTCAGAAGTCTTTTAATTGCTTCCTCTGTCCAATTTTTGTGTTCTTGCTGTGCCCACATTATCCCCACTGTGGGGACCAAAATTGGGAGGGCATTTGCCCCCCCCCCCCCCGGCCCCTGGGTCATAGGCCAAAGTTCTCTCTTGGAAACATTATCCAGCGAGTTGATTAACCATTTAAAACTATTTGACTGAAGCGGGTTGTGTATGGTGGCACAACTGTGCACAGTACTAACTGTGTACAATCTGTAATGCATCTAGCACATTGTCTCACACATTAAGGGCTGGCCTTAATAGTTTATCATTCAAAACGACAATGGATGATATTATTGTATCATTTGGGAGGCTTAATCATCCTTACTCGCAGCTGAATTGCGAAGGACACAGCCGCAGGCTGGCAGAGGTGCCTTGGGCAGCCATCAGGCAGCCACATTGACCCATATATGACCACAGACAGAGATCGAAAGTGTTTGATTTTTCCGGAGGTAGGAAAACCCGAGGGCCAGGTGAACAAAAACCTTGTGGCACGGGAGGGTTTCAACACACACATCTACTCACATATGGCTGCGTACACGGGAATCGAAGCAGGGACACAGTGATGAGAAACGAGCGCTTTATGCACAAGCCATCCATGCCATCCATATTGAATGGTCAATAGTATACATGTAAAGGGTTAACTGAAATAATGCAATCACCATAAACAGAAACGTATACCCTTTACGGCTTGATACTTGGAAGAAGTGTTCACAGGCAAGCAGCCGTCTTGTGGTGTAACACCATACACATGATACTGTACTATGATAATAGAACTTGAGGGCACATACAACACCATGAGACAAGGCCCGACAAGAAGCATGCTTGGCCATTGCGAAAATGGCGCAGACCCATTACAATAACACAGGTAATGAACCAGTTCACACAACCACCATTTTGTAAGTGGACACCTGTATGTCATTTGCCCACAGGGCTTCGTGCCCATGGTGGGCCAGCGCGGTTGCTCTCCCTCTTGTATAACTCCAAATTGAGACAGGCAGTAGAAAAATAACCAGGCCCTTGTATGTACATGTATACCAGTCCATTGCTACAAACAGGGAACCGATTAATAGTCTGTCGCTATTCCACCACAATCTTGTCCGTATTTATAAGCACGGCTCTTAACTCGACGACGATAACAATATTTTGATTGAGTGCTCACTCATACTGAAAAATGGTGACAGGGTTCATACGCGAATCATTCTCAACAACTTTCTACTTGATCAGTCTTCGCAGTTCTATAGAAAAATTTAAAAAACAAAAACGTGACAGACAGTGAAGTGGTTTTTTTTTTTTCACTGAAGAGCCGACGTTTTAGCTGTTCAAGTTGAATCATCACGAGTAGCTATAATTTTAGTTATATGTGATTTAGAGTGACAGCGTCTGCTTTGATGTAAATCAAGGGAGGTTACCGAACTGTTTTTCTGTTATAAGCGTATATAAACGTGTAACAACACTAATTCATGTGGTATCGAAACAGCGTAGTGATTGAAGTTGCATCTTTGGGAAAATATGTCTTTGAAAGTATTAAAATCCTACAACTGTTGTCAACATTTTCCAGTGAGGTGATGATAAACCAATCACCTGCCCGGGTTGTGTAGGGTGGCACAACTGAGCAAGCATTACGTACGAAGTGTGGACCTGAGAACAAGAGGGGTCCACACAGGGCAGGGTTTTGAAAAACACTATGTGGACTTATGTTGAAGAATAGAATTGTCCTTTAATAGTGTACAGAACAAAGGAATGTCCACAGAGTGAATGCAATACAGAGCTGTGTGTGCATAGAACTAGCTGTGCACATGTGTGTACTGCATATCTAGACGCATCGACTACATTACATTGTATATATCATAATATTGCAGGCTGACATAGTACTGTACATCTATCATTCAAAACCAGTCGGATGATAATGAATGCTCATAGTTGGAGGGTTAACCATGTACTGTGTAGATGCATTCACCACATGGTGTCATATTGCAGAGCTGGAATACTGCATCTATCATTCAAAACCAGTGGATGATATTGAATGGCCAGACAGTAGGAGGGTTAACTGTGTATTGTGTCAATGCATTCACCACATGATGTCATGATGCAGCTGGAATACTGCATCTATCATTCAAAACCACAGTGGATGATATATTGAATGGCCAGACAGTAGGAGGGTTAACCGTGTACTGTGTAGATGCATTCACCACATGATATCATATTGCAGGCTGGACTACTGCATGTGTACCATTCAAAACCTGTGGATCATGGTTAGACAGTAGGAAGGTTGACAGTGTACCGTGTAAATACATTCACTGTTACAATAGGGCCTAGTGCGTTTATTAAAATGCCAAGGGAAGAAACTGACTCTTCCCGAAATAACAATAATTTACGCTCCCTTTGAATATCGGAACGGATTCCAAGGTGCTACTGAAAGTGGACGCTGAGCCAGATGCACTCACACGTATAGCCAATTAAACCTCATTTCCATCATCAACATGTACAGGCATCATGTCATTCCTTACGTTTTGACTTCGTCAAGTAGAGAGAAAGATTTTTTAAACCAAAACTGGCGGGGGGCAACTTGACTGCGGCGGTGACAACGTCAGGCCTTTGGGAAACACGAACGTGTAAATCCGACGAGGCATGGGGGGATTACGTGATGCCAGTTTGGTTGGGACTGACACCTTATTGGGGGGTGGGGGATGGGGGTCGTGGTATCACTCACTACTTTATGTTTTCGCGACTCGGAGTGCCGCAGCGCCGTCTTTTTGCAAGAGTGGAGACAAACAAATTGTTCAAATTGCTCGAACGGCTCCGCGGCTTGTCTACTGTGTACCCCATGCTGTAATGACTCCATTAGTGCATTAGCAGCATGTGCAAATGTATCGAACTCTATCCTCGTTTAGGACGACAGGCTGAATTACACATACTAAGAAGTTGTCTTGCGTTAAAAGGAGGAAATACTAGACGTCGGGTAAAATGGCTACGGGTGATTCCACACTTTAAAGGGAGAATGCACAAATCAAAGCGAATGATGCATCGGGTTCTAAGACAAAGCAATTAAAGTCATTGAAAAGGATCAAAACTCTGGGTTGAACAAAGAAAAATTGGGGGTCCCTGTCACTTCACTGCATCCATCCCCTCCCCCACAAAAAAGTCAAGGCCTTCCCATGAATGGGGGGGGGGGTGTAATTTCCCTCTGCCAGGCCTGGTATCAAATCAAAGCCTGGATGATGTCACGGGTTCAAACAGGGACAAAATTAGTGTTTACTTCGCAAAGGGTAGCACCCATATAAGCAGGTCCTTCAGAACTGAATGGGCTTCTCTCTACATGACAAAATGATGATAACCGGTGGGTTTATCTGAAGGATTGCCAGCTAAAGAAACACTCAAACTGTACAACTGTAACTCTTTTGATTATACCATACAACTGTGATTGTTTTTCCTTCGTGTGGAATAAAAACTCCCTCAGCCCCTTGCGCAATTGTTGGGGTGAGGGAGGCGAGGCTGGCCCATAGGTGGTGCAGCCGGGGCTAACATTGCCTATCTGGTACACAAGTTGTGCAAGTATTTCTGACCTCAAAAAATGAGGTCCAAGGAAAGTTTTGGTCTTCTTTGAATGTGAAAATGTATGGCTTGGGATGACAGGCTGACTGACTTGCAAGAACTGAAAGAAGTTGTTTTTTCATTAAAGGGGGGTAATACAATTAGAGTGAAATGTCTTTGAATACGTCCACATTTTAAAGGTTGTCACACAATCAGAAAAAATATCAGAAGGAAGTATTTTTTACACCATAAAATGAGGACCTAAAAAGTGGGTTTTTTTTTCAATGGATGCAGGCCTGGAATTACACAGAGGGCATAGAGGCCATGGCATCTGTTGCCCATGTCCTGGTCTTGGCCTTGGTGCCCCCTTCACAAGTTTCCCATGGACTTTCAGATTCTGTAGTGGAAATGCCCTAAAGTTGCAAAATGGAAATGAACGGCCTTGCCCTCTCTAAGTTGAACGTTCAAGGCCCGGAATGAACTTGTTTTAGTGGGAATAAAGGTTCCAAAGCTGGATGGTTGAAATTTATTCACGACACCAACGGAATCAACTTGCACAAAATGAGAAAATAGAATTAGCTGTTGCAAACTGCTTACTACTCCAAAGTACCTTTGGTATTAAATGCAAAATAAAAATAGTAAATGGCAGGTTCATGGACTGACGTTTCAACCGGAGTATTTCTCGGAGCCTGGTATGACAACACAACATTTGCCAAAGTCAACTTGCACACATTATAGAAAGATTAATGTAGGGTGGACACATGATTGGCTCCAGGGTGAAGTAACACCCCGTGTGAGACGTCAACGTTGCTAATAAGGCCCATTACCAAAAAACTGAATACCTCAAACCACACGCATTCAAAAGCATGTGGGCCCCGTAAACATGTTTTAATCATAGCATGAGGTACACAAACCAAGTAGACATTCAACCCACGATTTGTCACTTTCCTTCCCCGCTAGCCGAAATGAGGAACCCAGCTTGAAAACATTCCAATCTCGTTTAGCTCGGGGTATCATAATTCCAGCTCTAATGGGCTCGCCTAACAGGCGAATCCGAAGTATATACACATCTCGGTATTTTGGGGTTTGTTGAGACGTCCTATTGAGAAGGGGGAGGTCATACGCTGGGGCGCCTCATTGAAGTCACAGCATGAGCTCATCGGACCCAGCGGGAAGTCCCTCACCAATTTCATCACGTTGTATCTCCAGGAAGCCCCCTGAATGCGAAATTGTTTATGCGACCTTGCGAACGGACACTATGGACACAGACGCCTGAAAAGATTGCGTCAAAGTCCTGTTGTTTTCATTTCATTTCATTCATGTTTATTTCTACTCCAAATTTCTAAAGTCCGGGGGGGGGGGGGGAAGAAGGAAGAAAAAAATAGACTGAATCATGTTGTACAATAAGATTAGAAACGTTAGACCGACAATTTTTTTTTATCATGGAGAAAAATCTCATTTTCGCAATACAGGCAAAAGAAATGCCAGGATTGAGACTCTGGGACGGAAATGCCCACCTCTATTAATGTTGTTTTATGAATGTAAAATGTAAATTGTAGTGCAATGGGATACCAGCACTTTTTAATGGGATACAGGTTGAATTTCATTATCCTGTTTTAATACAGACGTGATATTTAAAAAACGAGATTATCCTGACAGGAAATGCATTCTCACGTTTATTTATTTTGTTCACAGGTTAACGATTTAATAACATCGACTCTTCTTGAAATCTAGAGCAATGATTGCCTGCTTCCAATAAAAAATATTATATAAACAAGAGGATAAAGTGCCATGCTTCTATAATAGAGTGATGGAAGCAATATGGAGACTAAAATAGATCCAGTACTGTTCCTGTATACTCATTATTACAAATCACAAATATTTAATGGTGTATCAACAGAAGGAAGGGGCAGGGTTTTCTTTAACCGTCTGCGACGGCAGGCATTCACTCCAGCCGCTCATACTTTACTTGAAGGAAGTTGGGGCGACTGGTGGGGGAGGGGGGGGTAGCTGCCAGTGTGACCTAATTATTCCAAGCGAACCATCCATTACCAGTCGTCAATGTTCAAATAATCCTATGTCGCAGGCGACGAGGAGGGCACGGTTTTAACAGGTTGGCAGACACCCACTCGAAGCTCTCACCGACACCTGCTCTTTAAGCAAAGAGCGGGGATTAGGTAATGTGTGGGGTGGGGGGGGGAGGGGGTGTTGATGGGTGCCAGTCCGATCTAACAACTCTTCCGCCAGCAGGGCGATAACGACGACAATGTGTGCTTAACGGACGGACTGGTGTGTACTAATGCGTGCTTACACATCAAAGATCGTGCACCGTGGGTGTAGCGCAGGCATGCCTGCGCATCACTTACAGGTTTTAGTCGGGCAAACTCATGGTGCACACCGGGGTCTTAATGGACTACTTTAGTCCATGTTATGGATAATGCCCCCCCTCCCCCCCCCCCCCCCGAAAAAAGGGAAACATTTTCTCACGTGGGAAGCCATGACATAATTGATCTGTGGTCGAAAAATGGAGAGTGATTCGTGTTTAGTTGCCTTAATGTGCAAATGATACTTCTTGATGTTAAACTTCCCATTGTGTGTGTGTGCATTTGTGCTCTCATTCATCTCATTAAAGAGAAGGTAGCGATTATTCTAAGATATTTTGAACTCCAAAATGATTTAGATCAATGATCAATTTGTACTTCTGGCTTGTAAGTGCCTACATCCCCCAGAGATGTTGTCAGGTTTTTTTGTGTATTTCATGAATTATCTTTATATCATCTGGCACCAAACCTTTAAGCCTGGAGTCAATACATCGATGTGAGAGGCACAAGGCCTAGGCAACCATTACAGATTGTTTAACCTAATTGATTATTTTTATGTTTTCACCTTTAACAGACAAATCTTCACGGACAGGCCCAAGGCTTTTAGATGAAGGATACAGATAAGGGATCCCCCGCAGAAAGTTAATCCACATGAAGTCTCATGGTCAAGAACGGGCGAGGGATAAAGGATAATAAAATATGGCGGCTTTTAAACCTGCGCCGCTGTCTCGAATTTAAGTAAATGTGGAACAACACCACCAATGCTGGAGCGGAAAATATCTCAGAGCACTTTTGTTGGCGATTTCAGAAAAAAAAGAGAACAGGTGTTTTAATCAGAGGGATTCTGAAGTCGTTGTCTTTCCACACACACACACACACACAAACATCTCCTTGGTTTTGATGCTTTAAAAATGACACATAAGTTTTTTCCCCCAAGATGTTTCCAAGTGGGACCTTTTTAACCATTGGCTCCCACTCCTCATTAATGAAGGTCAAATCTATTTTGATGGGCACGGGCGAGTTGTTTCCCCCCTCCACCCCCCCCCCCTCAGCAATCCACAATCTTCTGACAGCTGACAACATCGATCAAGCAAATTCATGATTCTATTCGCCGCTCAGCCAACTTTAATTCTTCTTGTCAAGGAACTTTTGCCAGAGTGTCCCATCAACAGATGCTTTATAAGGGAAGTTCCCGAACAGTAATTTGTCTGGAAGAGTAAAAGGTTTCGTTCATCTTAAGAAGGACCCCCCAAGGAAATTTTGTTTTTTTTAACTGAGGAGGATACTACTGTCAAAAGAAAACAAATGTTTATATACAAAAATAGACACCACCCAGCCTCAACTATCCTAGGATAAAAACAATAGTCCATCAGTTATTTTTTCTTAGGATAGTTGAGTCTCAACTATCCTAGTGCATACGTACGTGATATAGTCTACAGTTATTTTTTCCCCAGCATAACAGAGACAGACTCTTATCTATCCTAGGATAAAAAGTTAATATATAGCTGTCTTTTTTTCCTAGGAAGGTATAGGCAATAATGTCCACAACAAAAAAATTAAAAATAGCTACACATGTAGCTATTATACAAGCTATTATACACATGTGGTTCATTGAGCTCCCTAATACCTGGTCCAGCTCAAACCTGCTTTAAGCCCCAACCCTCTCCCCATCCCATTCAGGTTAAAAACACTCCAACATGTTTGCTCTGCAAACGTTTAAATGTTAACATTTTTACAAGCCGTTTACCCCCCCAACATAATAACCTCCACACAGCTGACTATCGGGGAGACATGTCCATGAATAATAGGACACAGAGCCCCCACTGATGACATACAAAAACTGAAATTCTAGGGCAAATCCTGTATATTGATTTTTCTTTTAACTGCCTTTTCCCCGGCGGTCGGCCGGTCACTGAAAAGGAGCAGTTCTCTAAGGGTGCTTGTGCATGCACACCATACAGGCAGAGATGGACAAAAATGAACACACAAAAAATCGAAACAAACCCGCATAAAATTTGCCAAGGCAAATAATATATATATTAAGGTTTTACAAACAAATAAGCCCCAAATATGCCAACTGTTAGGCCTTTTCTGAATTGGTGGCTACTGCAACGGCTACGGCTAGATTTCCGTGTCATCATGTGTTGAAGTAGAGTACGTCCTTAACAACACGATTAGCAACAGAAGTAGCCGTAGCTGTAGCCGCCAATTCGAATACAACCTTAAATTTCCATTGATGTTGTAAATTAAAAAACAACCAAATTGGTGTGGGTTTTTATTTGCTAAGCTATTAAAAAAGAAGAAGAGTTAATTACATTTATGTCGTGCAATTAGAAACTCAAAGAGAAAGTGTATGCCCGCCATTTTCTGTTAAGATGCTGTTAATTAGTGATGAACCACATGTTCGTCACACTCAATCATGTCCATGTGGACAAGTGCAGGTCAGTAAATAAGGATGTGTACAAGGACCCTTATCGTATATCCTCTGTGCATTTGATTGTTTTTGTAATGCCATTTTGCTGTTTTTCCAAATAAATATTTCTTTTTTTTTTCATTTTATCTATGTACATGCAACCCCATACTTCGGTGTTGCTATTTTTTACAATGTTAACTATTCTTCTTTGTCTTGTAATTCCACATAATTAAGCTTTGTGCTGCCAGTTGATTTTTTCATAAGAATGATTGTCTTAATGAATAATTGGTAAATTTTAGCACACCCTCGAGTTGACACCTGCTTGCAAATTCATACCGTCCAGTGTTATCCTCATTGGGGGAGAGGGCGCCAAATCGGGGTATAAGTACCTCAATCGGGATAGTATAGGTGACAATGACTCGGTGTGCCTTTTGCTTACAAGTGTGATGAATTTTCACCTACAGTCTTCATGATTTAGACGTATGATCCTATTTGGGGAAAGGAGGTCCCAATCAGGGCAGGGGTATCATCGATTGGGTTATAGTTTCACGAGTGAAAGTAACTCTGAGGTGCATTTTCCAGTAAGGCTGTGTTGTCACTCATGTAGGTGTCCTTGATTGGTTGCTCTTAATTATATCCCCATTGAGAGAAAGTGTTCCAATCAGGGACAACATATAATATCTTGGATTAGGTTAATTTGGTCGACGACGCGCCGCCGTAGTGAGCAAAAGCTCACCCATGTGTTTGCAGAACAACGCAAACAATTGCAGACTGCCATACATATGTACATGGTATGGAGACAACCTACATTGTACAAACGGGCCGCATGTCTGAAATCAAAGCATGGGGCATGGATTTGTGCATCCTCCGTTTATTCAGATGCGCAAGCTAATACCGTTAAACCTCTATGTCAACCCATGTGTATAAACCCACACATACTGTAACAATATACCATCATGCACAAAAATAAATGTCCACATTGCAGCCGCGATACCGGCTCAGTGTCAGCAAGAACACCCCATCGAGTAATTCAACAATTTCAAATCAATACCTCCATCCAGCCTAGGAGCAGCGGCAGTTTTACGAGTCCCCTCTACGATATCCCCCCCAGGCCCCCCCCCCCGCCACCACATTGTGTGATCCTCCAATCGAAAGTCAAAATACGGCCTAAATGTTACACCGCGGCAGCCGCGACGGTCGATACCGCACCACGATTTCCACCCCTCAGAATCTAATATTGCCCTGGAGGACGTGTGCACAGTACCGTGAAATTGTGTGGCCTCATTTAAATCTGAAAAACAGTGTTTATTAGATGGAACATATCCACAGAATACAGCCTATGAGTTACAACGAAAAAACTTCACTGGTGGCAATTGAGGTTCATAATCGTGCAATTTGGTGTTTTTTTTCCAAGGGCATATGTACGCAATGAGAATCCAATGAAATTACAATGAGAATCAGAATTTTTATGGAGTGCAAAATTTAAAGGTATTATATACAGGACTGGTAGTGGTAGAGCTGACATACTAGTCTCAGACAAGTGCTCATGCTTTGTGTGTTCAACAATAAACATGAAATAATGAACCTGTGAAAATTTGGGTTTATTTTGTTTTGTGAGTCGGAGAAAATAGTGGAAAAAACAAGCACAACTTTCAGCATGTCCTTAATCACAACCAAAATCAGCTGTTGCGTTTGTTTTTTTTTTTTTAGGTTTTCAGGTAGTTTTCTTGAATGTGACTTCATTTCAGAGGGAAATATTTCACGGAAAGAAACGGTTCTACTACTTTAACGTTGATGTTTTTCATCCTCACCAATTGTTGTATAATCATCTGACACTAAACGCCTTCTCTTGACTTAATAAGGTCAGGTCAGGTTTAATCACGTGATCTCCTCTCGACCAATCAGAATGGATAAACTGTCCCAGGCACATGAATGTCTCTTTAAGGGCACTGGACACCTTTGGTAATTGTCAAAGAACAGTATTCTCAATTGGTGTATCCCATCATATGCATAAAATAACAAATCTGTGAAAATTTGGACTCAATTGGTCATCGCAGTTGCAAGAAAATAATGAAAGAAAAAACACCCTCGTTGCACAAATTTGTGCTTTCAGATGCATAGAAAAAGGCTTCAGCTGAAGTCTTTTATTATTTGAGTGAGAAATTACCTCTTTCTCAAAAACTACATTACATCAGAGGGAGCCGTTTCTCACAATGTTTTATACTATCAACAGCTCTCCATTGCTTGTTACTAGGTAGGTTTTTATGCTAACAATTATTTTGAGTAATTACCAATAGTGTCCAGTGCCTTTAAACCATTGGTCATTATAATTGTCCAGGCTCCAATTTCATGGCGCTGCTCGCAGTGTTAGTGAAGAACCACACAGCACAGCAGCGGGGGGAAAATCTAAGCATTCATGTACCACGGGTTAGGAAAGAAGTTTTGATTGTGTGCGTGCGTGCAGAATAATCACAACAACGGTAGAAATAATGGGGGATCTATAATGTGCAAGTCGTCCATCCAAAAGGTGCTCGAGACTTTGTCCAAGACAACACAGAAAATACACTTTAACCATGTTAACAGTAATGACTTCAAGCCTACAACATTTGTACACTCACAATCCAGCATTGTATCGCACACTGTATACATGTATACTGTTGAAAAAGCGTGGACAAGAAGCATTGCTCGACACAAGCTGATCGCAAATTAAATTACAAACAATAAAACATCAAGTAGTAACCACAAAGGAAAACTGACATGGTAAAATTTTTTATAATTGGGGTCGAACAAAAGAAAATTTGAGTTGAGCGGGACTTGAACTAACGACCTCCGGATTAACGTGGCGGCACTCTACCAACTTAATAAAATACAGAACAAGCAGGCTTTCGGTCTGGACCAACCAACACCCCCTTCCCATCAATGCTCCTTTGCCTTTTAGGTTAACAACATTCTCTTCCCTCTTTGTTTGTCTCCCTCGATGAAAAAAATAAAAAAAAAATACCCCCCCAAAAAGATGAAAAAAAGAAGAAAAAAAAAGAGAAAGAAAAAAAGAAAAGAAGGCTCGCACGCCCCCTCCCACCCCTTGAGTACGCTGCCGGTCAGCTGTTAATTCATTAGAACGATAACATCAACAACACTTAACCTTTTAAACAAACACTTGATCTACTTTTCTCACACTGCTTATTTCCACCTCATAAAGAATCCTCTAATGACAGAGTCGTCGGGCATGTGATGTTATTTAATAATAATATTAAAAAAAGAAGAAGCTGAATCACGCATCTATCCTGTGTGAAGCGAGCCGGACGAGCATCAATGAATAACCATGGTCAAAAACATCTCTTCGCGCTCGAGACGGTCTAGTGTCTGTCATACCACACCAGAGTACACAATGCACCACAAACGCCCCATGAGGATCGGCTCCGAGGTAAACGGGCAAAGACACTGTATCGTGTGCTCTTCCCTCGAGCCGTACCCCAGCCCTTGCTTTTTAGACAATTTCCCGGTCGCTTCTCTGAAAAGGTGCAGCCAGGGCAGTTTAAGAGTTTAAAGAGGGGCTCCGATGTCAGATTCAGATTCACATTTTCAATAGATACGGGTCCTAATGAAAGTGGGGGAAAAAAAATTGCAAGTCTCAAACCTCACGTTAAAATGGTGCAAAAATGCCATTGTGTCTGAGTGAAGTGATACCCTTCCGAGGCAAATGCTGTCCAAATCCTCAACCACCCAACGCAGTCACATTTCAAATATGGGTCTGTACATTTTTGGGTACAGGAATTTCTTTTCAATTCATTCCTAAATGTTAATGGTATTCATTCAAAAAAAGCATTGAATTTGGACATTTTGACTGGCCAAAAAAAATCCTCTTTGAAAACCTTTTTGTTGTTGGTATCCAATGACGCCATTGTTCCAAAATCTGCTCTGAAAGAGTATCAAATAAATTGAAAATTTACACCATTTTACCGTGAGGTTGGAGACTTGTAATATTTTCTCCCACTTTCATGAGGACTCCATTGATTGGCAAAATGAGTGCATCACAAAAATGAATTTGACCTCGGAGAGTCCCTCTTAAGTACCCCTCTAACACAGGCCTAAATGAGACAAACCTAACTCTGTTAAGCTGTCAGCTCATGACTCCACACTTTTTACATTAGGTTTTGTTTTGCATTTTTTCAAAGATTTCTTTGTCTACATGTCCAGGTATTGCCTGGGTAAAATTTCAGCTTATTTGTTTGCCTAATTAATCATAATTTGGTTCATCTACCGTTGACCGTTGACAGACATTTTACAGACCGATTTTGTACACAAA
Organism: Pycnopodia helianthoides; assembly: GCA_032158295.1. Classification (NCBI taxonomy): domain Eukaryota; kingdom Metazoa; phylum Echinodermata; class Asteroidea; order Forcipulatida; family Asteriidae; genus Pycnopodia; species Pycnopodia helianthoides. Next base: position 8,262,630 of record CM063261.1, read on the forward strand.
AGATGCTGGCAGAGTTTTGTCCTGCCCTTTCTAACCAAAACACCGCCCCCCATGTTGATTGACACCCCCTCTAGGACATGCGGAAAGGTCCAGCTTACGACCCCGGTGCGGACTGGGTGTGTTCCATTACCCGGTGCGGACTGAGTGTGTTCCATTACCCGGTGCGGACTGAGCGTGTTCCATTACCCGGGTGCGGACTGAGTGTGTTCCATTACCCGGGTGCGGACTGAGCGTGTTCCATTACCCCGGTGCGGACTGAGTGTGTTCATTACCCCGGTGCGGACTGAGTGTGTTCTATTACCCCGGTGCGGACTGTATGTGTTCCATTACCCCGGTGCGGACTGAGTGTGTTCCATTACCCCGGTGCGGACTGAGCGTGTTCCATTACCCCGGTGCAGACTGAGCGTGTTCCATTACCCCGGTGCGGACTGTATGTGTTCCATTACCCCGGTGCGGACTGTTTATAGTGTGTTCTATTACCCTGGTGCGGACTGAGCGTTTCCATTACCTGGTGCGGACTGAGCGTGTTCCATTACCCCAGTGCGGACTGAGCGTGTTCTATTACCCCGGTGCGGACTGAGCATGTGTGCAACCGCATAAGTCTCCAACTATCCAAACGTGAAGACACACAGCTGTTTCAAAGTTACCTTTCCCTCACACATCCCGCAAAGATTTGATTCTGCTTTTTCAATTAGGGACTAATTCTATTACAAGAAAGAGAAAATGAAGAAGACAAACAAAAACAAAGCGAAAATAAAGAGACGCTTTTAAAATGTTGTGGCAGACTGGAATTATTTCGACTCAATTAATTCTGCCTATTCATGCAGAGTCTTAGGAGAATTGCGAGCGGAGTCGTTGTACAGTGACCCGGTATCGGAAATTCTTCAGGCGAACACAGATTCCATTTATGTATTCACTCAGACGTCTCCGGCCGTAATCCCTCTTTTAACAAAACGCAATTTCAGTTGAGATGAATGAGATAGCTCGACGAAGAAGACCCGTCCCCCCAATCCAAGGGGGAAATCGTTATTCTTGTAGAGGAGGAATCAATTTTTATGTTTTTTTTTTTTTTGCTTTGCCAAAAATTAAACATACTTCTAGCAAACAATCTATAGATTTAATATTTATAGTTGATTTTGATTCTAATTCAAAAGTCTTCCGGACTGTCTCTTCGATTCTTGGAGGGGGGGGGGGGAGAAGGGGCAGGGATTTTTTTTCTCTATAGCCTATGAGAAAACAATCTGATGGTTTGTAATCTGATACATTTAGGGGGGCATAAATTCATCCACTTCTGACAATTTATTCTAAAAAGATTTCTTGAAAAGAAGAAAATATTTTGGTCATAAATCTGACGTCGTCGTAAATGTTTTAGGAATGAAATTACAACTGTACTATTGGAAACAAGCGACTGTTCCAGCAAGATTTGTAAATTATTACACTGTTTTCAACGTTTCCTGGGTTCATTTACCGCGAAAGTGCAGTGTAAATTTTGACATCGTTACTTTTTTTTTTATGATTCAACACTTGAGCAAGTAAAAGAAATGTTAATTTGCTGGTAGCAAAAAGCTTTTCATACACTCAGCAAATGTAACCCTTCATTTCATTAGCAATTGAAGGAAGACTCGAGGGCTCTTTCCATGTCGAGTGTTTGCGCGAATGCACTTTATCCAACTAAGTATTTTCATTTAATCATTCAACAGAACTGAAAAACAACACTAATACAGCACTGTACAAAACCCTTCTCTATTTCAGCAAGAGTGCTCAACCCTTTCATGCTCCATTTATTTTAGCCATAAATTGATCATACGGACACTTACACAATTTTTGCAAATCGCGACCCCCCCCCCCCCACCCAAAAAAATAAAAAGATAATAATGATTACAAATTGCACAACAAAACCCTCAAAAGTCCTCTTTCCCATTTGGAAAACTGTGAGGCTGTAGGACCTTCATTTTTTTCTCGTTTTACAGCAAGAAATGTACACTATATCTTATTTTGGCTGGTAACCCATTCATGCTAAGCAACATCCATCCTTCTCTGCCTAGCAAATGTGTTAAAAAGCTTTACGCCGTTCACCACAGAGCTCAGCACTTTGTGGGGGCGTCTCAAGCGCAGAATTCCATTGAAAGCCGATTCACAGATCCATTCTTGTAACAACCGTATGGCATGTCAACCCGGCAGATTCCAGCATTAATGAACACTTCAAATTGAAGTTGTTCCCTTAGTATTTTAATCGGCCCCTACTATAAAAAGCAAAACGTTGTCATAACATGCTCGGAAAAATGTCCAGCATCCGGAAGGAGCACTATGAAAAATTCATCCACTGCACTATTTACACAGCCAGTAAATCGTTGGCTCATTCAAGACGAAGGTGTGTAGCACACCATGCCCGCATGCAATTTGAACATGTAATGCATGGATTAACTCCAAGGCCACCATAGTAGTAGCACGATTCATAATTCAATCAAACGATGATGACCCACTTTTCAATTCAGAGATTCTCTTCGACTCTGTACGCCTTGACCGTCTCATTTGAAGCTAATTAACACTCCCTTGTCCACGGAGGATCGGGCAACTCCGAAAAAAAATTTCATTTCGTTGTTCATGGTTAGTTTAGTGTGGCCCTGAATGTTACAAGTATCTTTTTTCTTTTCTCTCTCTCTCTTCAGAGCGAGGTGAATCAATGTACTGTTTGAATAAAAACCATTTGTGTATGCACAGTTTGTTCGCCGTAAATTAATTATCATGGCTGGGTGGATTTCCTCACCCCCCCCCCCACCACCAATTCCTTCAATCAATACCTCATTTAAGGGTGTCACCTACATCTTTGCATTCGCGCCCGGACGAGCAAACGACGTTGAGATTTCCAACAATCGAGACATGAATCCTGGGCCCAATTTCATAGAGTGGCCAGATTATCTGCTTGCTGCACGATTCCTAATTCATTAACTCTGTTAACTACAACCATGGGAGAAATATTTAATTGCTGGGTACTTGCTGCTAGCAAACGACGCAGCGTTTCCATGGTAAACGCGCTTGTGAAATACACTCATAATGCTTCAGCTATTTTTTTTTTTACGATAGTATAAAGCAATAGATAATTTTCTCACTGATGAGCAGTGCCATTGAAATTGGCCCCCTGATGATGTGCGATCATTTCGATAACGGAAAATTCCAACTACTGTACATGTGTACCTGAAAAACAGAGACAGCTCTATGTTCCGAACGCCTCCTCATGATTTACACGTTAAAGGAACATTACAGAATTGGTAAGAAAAAAACTTGTAAAATATACTTTTTGATCACAGATTTACATAAAACTTACACGGTCTAATGATGATGTTAGTAGAAAACATTCCTTGAAATATTTCTGTCTGAAATGCCATATTTGATGAGAAATGAATAAACTAATTTTCTGATTGGAGTTTATCGCTCAGTGAGCGTTTTATTCCTTTGTTGAATCTATATGATTTCATGCAAATGTGTAATCGGTTTTTCACTATTTTCTTGTGACCCAGATGGCCAATCGATCTCAAACTTCTTCAGGTTTGTCAGTTTATGTATATGGTGGATTACATAAAGTGCTTACACTGCCAGCAACTGTTTTGTTAGCAAAAACCAATCCTGTAATGTTCCTTTAAGGTTACAGTAAGGGAAAACTAAAAACTGTCTGTACACAAAATGTACAGAACCCTTACATTTGAAATGTAGCGTAAATGAAAATTTGTGGATTTTGACAAAATTGGCACTGGAGGGGTAACAAATACAATGGCATTTTACAGTTTTAGTATGAGGCAAGAGACTTGTAATTTATTTATCCCACTTCCATAACGACTTTCCTCTCTAGGAAAAATGAGTGCATCACAACAACAAAAACTGAAATTGATGTCAACCCTCCCTTTATCAGTAATTCCACTCCGGATAACCTTAAACTTTGTGGGACCCTGCACCTTTAATGCTTTTCTCGCTCCTTCATTTTCCATACAGATTCCGTTATTTTCCGCTCTATTGTGCCCACAACCATGATTCAAACTCCGTCGCACAGCGTTCCGTGTACAGTGAACCTTGGGAAGCTGGCAATTTGCATTGCAATGACGGCGGCGAAGGCTGTATAGCGGCTAAAAGACATTAAAGGGGAAAAACCGCCGATTGAACAACACATTTTTACACTTCATTCTCCAGCCACTTGAAAATCTCAAAAACTCATGAGCCACTATTTCATCATTCTTCGTCAGCGATTAGTGTGCTCTTAGAGGAAGTTACGTGCAAATGAAACTAAATTTTTAAAAATAACCTTGATCGCAGAGTTCTGTGTTATGTCATCTTTTCCATTGTTTGATCGAATATGGTAAACATGGCATACAGGTATACTTTTTATTATTTTTTCTTCCCCCAACACAACGCAAGTACACAGTCTGCAACAGCATTTTAAAAAACACATGCTATTTTAGGACAAATTGACTAATAGGCGTAATTATATGCACCCGCGATACATGCTGGAAACATTAATTTGTCTTGAGTACCCACATTACATCTCACTCTTTAAAACAGACGGGGTATACTCGGCAGCAGAGCACTCAAGATCTCTAGCCTGAGGGGTCCGTCCCAAAGCATACACCAAAATACAAAATAAACTCCCTCGTGATCGCAGGAATTCTTTTCCCTTTCAAAAAAAATAACACTCCGTATTTTTCTTTTTTCAATTCTGTGAAATTAAAGGGAGCCAAAACGGTGCGCCATACATCTCGAGCCAGTGGCTTTAAACATGGGGCTCTATTACTTGTTGTTTTGTAACGGCATAAAAACTATCTTGCCGACTGGAAAGCAGACAAAGAGCTTTGTATTTGCAGAAAAAAAAGGGAGGATACGAGCCACACTTAAACTTTGTACGGTGTTTTTTTCAGTTTCTATGCCACTATTATTCAGACATGCAACTTTGTATTTCAAAAAAAAAAAAGAGAGAAGAAAAAAAGACACTGGCCAAGCACAGAAAACATTAGATATTTAATTACATTATCTGTAACATTACGCGTCTTCATCTTGCCGTAACATATATGTTTGCGGTTTGACTTAACTGTGAACATAAATTATGCATTTTTTAAAGGATCGTTGTAAATAAGGTTGGACGTTGGTTGCAATGAGGTTTAATTCTGCTTTTACGGATTAGAAGCACACCCTTTTTGCAGAGGACTGAATAAACCTGATGGTGAAGCCTATGATATTTCGTGAAAGAATGTTGTGCAGTTGACATGATATAAGTTGCTGGTACCCAAATTTGAAAAAAGTAGGACAATGACATCAGTTGCATTGCAGGAATGTGCAGAGACGGTAAAGGGTTGGGGCTGGATTTTTGGTTGGATTTGGGGTTGGGGTAAGGGTTGGGATAGGGCTGCGGTTTGGGTTGGGATTGGGGTGGATTCGAGGTTGGGGCTGGGGTTGTGGTTAGGGTTGGGGTTGGGATTGGGGTTAGAGTTGGGGTTGGGGTTGGGGTTGGATTTTTGGTTGGATTTTGGGTTGGGGGCTGGGGTTAGGGTTGGGATAGGGCTGCGGTTTGGGTTGGGATTGGGGGTGGATTTGAGGTTGGGGCTGGGGCTGGGTCCGGGGTTGTGGTTGGGTTTTGGGTTGGGGTTTGGGTTTGGGTTGGGTTTAGGGTTGGGGTAGGGCTGCGGTTTGGGTTTGGATTGGGGTGGATTTTAGGTTGGGGTTTGATTTGAGGTTGGGGTTAGAGCATTGATACACATTGGAGGAATAGGGTTCCAATCAGGGTTTAAAGTACAGATCTGCATATAAGATCGCTGTCAATCAAATAAACTTGCTGACAAAGTCTCTGTGTACATTTTTCTGCATCAGCCATGATATTTGGTCCTTGGAATAAAGCAGGAAAACATTTGTGAGCACAAGGGCTGACCTATTTGTTCATTTATAGACTCTTCTGGTTATTGATCACAGTTTTTCAACGACAAAAATCGGAAATCAGACTAAAGTAGGAAGAAGATCATGCCTGCTCTGTATTTAAGGTTGCTGTCACCCAAGGGGTTTCCCGAACGGAGGGACCACTGTTATCCAATCAGGTTCCAATCAGGGTTTAAAGTCTATCCCAATCAAAATAATTTTGGTGGTACTTTTTGCAGAAGATGACTGTCACGTGAGGGTTCCCAGGGGTGGGGGTGGGGGGGTGGCTCAGTGTGAGAACAGAACAGAGTTCCAATGAGGACTATGAAGTGTATTCATCCCAAATGTGAACCTCGTTGAGATACCTGCTCCACATAATCACACCGTTCTCCACTTTTGCAAAAGACTTCTTCAATTGGGCACCGGAGATCGATTGCATTTCTCAACAACCTCCTGCGCCCCAACACCGAGAAATTCGCAAAGAAGGGGGGAAGAGACAATCAAGATGCGAGTATTCAAAAGACGACGGGGAGACCCGATCGAGGGAGGGGAGTTATCCGGCAGTGCAAAATGTCAGCCGGGCTGACAGACAGTGCTGATGCCGGCATGATCCGGCGGTGTAATTTACTCTAATTGAATCGGCCACCCCTGCTGATGTGGTTAAGACCGAATGCTAACAAGGCTTAGAATCTTCCAGTCTCGGCAGTATCTTGCCTCCGGCTGTTGAGGGGGGAGAGCTTTGAAAGGGGAGGGGGGCAAGCTGAAGGAATTGTCGCCCATACACAGAAGGGAAATCCTGGATTAGCATTTCACACTAAAAAAGGTCGTGACCAGAACTTCTTGGAAGGCACGGCCAAATGCTGTGCAAACTGTGCCTCATTACAGACTTGATTTTTTTAATACATATTTTGGTGCAAATACTTAGCAGTCGACTTGTAAGAACGTTTAATGTGTTAAGATATTCAGTCGCTTCAGAATAGTTCGCTCACTAAATCAAATCTTTAAAAATCTGTTGCAGGGCTAGAATTAGGGGGGAAAACCCACAAGATCGCAGGGCTTGTAGCTCAAAATATTTTGAGTACAAGACCAGAATTGAAGAATTGAGAAGAAAAAAAATGCCTACACAGGTTAATAATTGAACTGTTTGAATTTGAAAAAGCACTAAAAGAAGATTTATCTCATTTGTATATTATGGGCAAGTAGTCTTCGATAATCAACACAATTGTATTTATCAGACTGAAAGTCAACATTTGAAAAACACAAACACAAGACCGCCGGACTTGTCAGGACGTGAGTTTACTGGCCCGATGCTAAAATCACTGGCCAGCGGTCCAGAGTAAAACTCGAGCCCTGCGTTATTTGTTTATCTCGGATTTCGATGACTGCAAAGCTACAGTAACTATTGTGTCATTTGCAGGAGGCCGGAGCCAGACACTAAACAAAGGCAGAGCTCACAACGTTGAGTGTTCAGATCATCCCAGCTTCCCCTACTATTGCTAATAATGTCTCGGCCATGAGCTATTCTCTACCAACAACTCCAATCAAAATACTCCATACAGTACCAGTTATAAGGCCTTGTCACACACGGGCAATCTTTATTATCATTATTATTCATTTCTGGTAATGAAACCAAGGATGCCTCATACTGTCATAAGTGAGCGTAATCACTGTAGCTCGCAAGCCTGAGGAAACCTGTAAACAAGGGTGTTTGCTGTGTGAACCAGAAACACCGGGGTTAACCCCTAACTCTTCCACGATAAGAGTTCTGGGTTCTTTGACGTGCACAACCAATCTTACGGCTTACTGTCCCATCCGCAGGACAAAGCATTTATGGTAAGTTATATTGCTCAAGGACACAAGTGCCACAACCGGGACTCGAACCCACACTCTGCTGATCAGAAACACCAGAGCTCGAGTCCCGGTGCTCTTAACAGCTCGGCCACGACACGTCAACTTGGAGGCAACCGACTGCACTGAACAGGCTGAATGCACAAGGAACACTTTGATAGTTTACAAGGGACAATCTTCTGTAACTCACTATCCCCAAGAAAACAATGAGAAAACTGAAGTGTGAATGAATTTTCTTCTTGGAGATTGCCTGGAATTGGTTGCCTGAAAATTGCCTCGTGTGACACGACCTCTAATACCCCAAATGTTTGGCTATATGTCACATGCCATGAGTGGGTGGTGTAGGGGTGACTTTATGTAAATCTGTCCGATTCAACCCGAACCATGAGTTTTCATTTTTTATTTTTTTTTCCCCCACAGGACTTGGGAGAGTACCGAGTACAGTGCTTTAAACACATCGGTGTAGGGCAAAAATACAAATAATCTTCCAAACTGTGATATTGATTTTCAAGGGGTTTCGATATATAGAGCAGAATTCAGCCAGTTCCAAGTGCTAATACCACAGAGGTCTAAGGTCAACGAACTTCTTAGCCTATAAATATTGAGATAATAACTGGAGCAGCTTATAGACCCTACCCGCCCAAAATGGGCATCCCGCCTGCCCTACTTGTGAGCCTCAGCATCACCAGCAGTCCAGCATAAACAAGAATAAGCGGTCGTTATGATATATATATAGCTTGCCATTTAGCAGAATTCAGCCAGATTCCATTGTGCAAATACCACTGAGGTCTAAGGTCAACAAACTTCTCAGCCTATTATTGCAATATTAACTGGAACAGCTTATAAACCCTTCCCGTCCAAATGTGCATCCCGTTTGCCCTACTTGTAGGCCTCAGCAGTCCAGCATTCACGCAAAGGCGAGCAGAGTACACCGTTCGAAAAAACGGTTTATAGGGAAGCCAAACCATGAACAAGATTAAACGGTCGTTATGAACTTGCCAGTCTTAACCTATCACCAGAATCACTCTGCCGAGAAATGGGCATGCTCAAATCATCCCCAGCTGGCGCTGCAATAGGAATTGAGCCCACATGTTTAAACCACACGCCAAGACACTTGTTAAAATTCTTCCCAGTTGACATTCTTCACGGATTGTTCGGTAGACTGCAGGGCCCAAATTACGTTATCAGTTTTCTGCCGAGCTAAAAATGAGCAGGATACCAGTGACAGACGGAACATGTGAAATGCTTTTTTGGGGGCCGGTAACCTTATTCTGGTAGGAAATTTTTGTTGTTGTGCCGAACTAATTTTTCTGATCTGACCCGGCTCTACGAAATGGGCCAAGATCTTTGTATCTGGTATGAGCGAATAACAAGCAATGGTACAGTACACAGAATTAATTTAAGTAACAAAAAAAAAGTGTTTGGGATTGAACAAAGAAAAATTGACTAGGGCGTGATTTGAACCAATGACCTCCGGATTAACGGCGCTCTACCAACTGAGCTATCTAGCCCTATGTTGGCGGTCTCCCTATTTTGTCAATATCTTTGTACGGGGGGGGGGGGGGGTTGCCAGTCAGAAGCCATGCAACCGCTCTAGTCAACTTTTCTTTGTTCAACACCAAACCATTTGAAATTTACCCAGTCAGTTTCCCTTGTGGTTCATTACTTGACAAAAAAAGTGTAACCCATTCTTGCTTCTTTTGGATTTTTCTTCCTTCCCCTAACCAAGCCTGATCCAATTAAAAAAACAGAGTCTCAACCCTTTGAAATTAGCATTGAACTCCTTCCCTCAACCTAAGGTCATATATTTGTTTTGTTTTTATATATATAATAATATTCTATTGTCAACAAGGTTATCTCAGCTAGACTTCTGCTGCTGCCAAACAGAATTTGTTTTTAAATAAAACCATGACAACAATAATAAACTTCCAGCTCCTCATCAGTATCCACAGTTTTTTCACAGTTTTCACGAAAACGTGAGCGTCGGCGTGTATGATAAAAAACTGGTGAAGCTTTAAATAAATACTAGAGGACGGAATTTGATTTAATCTATACCACAAAAAAAAGACCCATCACTCAAATATTAAGTCAATTTCCTCTTTCATTTCCTATAGGTTTATTGATTTCCTCACTGGTAACCAGCAAAAATTAACAAGTAATAGACCATCCATTATAAAGTGATTCACCACCAGCCTTGTACCTCTGCCGAAAAATAACAAAACAACAAAAGGGCCGTCAAAAGCCTAGACAATACATCTAAAAGGAAGAGGCTTTTGGACAGCTCTCGTTTACAAAGATAGTGTCATAATGAGCAAAGAGAGTGGTGTGAATGGAGAGCAGAACGATAATGGGCGCCCTTGATGGTGGTTTTGTCCTCGATGTCAGAAATGAATGCATTTTAAAAAGCAAATTAATGAACCGCCAGGTTTTTTTTTACCTGGGAGTGTTTCAAAGTAAAGGAGTGGAACATTTGCAATCAAGTACACTGCTAAAAATTGTAATCTTGAAATAAGAAAACAATCTCATTTCAAGAAAATAATTCTGAAGATTTTTTGGGATTGACACAAGAAAAGATTTCTTGAGACAAGAATGTTTTTTTTTCATTTCAAGAGACAATTTTTTAGCAGTGTACACATAACGTGTTGGTTGCAACAAGGTCGAATCTCCTAAATTAGTATTTGCACAAAACGTAAGTTTCAGAATGTCAGGAGGTAGTATCTCGCTTAAAATAACCCGGATGTGCACACAGCGTCAAAGAACGCATAGAAACGACGTTCTTGCACGGAGTGTTTTTCGCATAAGACACCACTTTGTTGCAGAATAAAGATATGACCTTGTTGCACGGACACGACGAAAAAGTGAGTTCAAATTTAGGGCAGTAGTATCCAATGCCTGGGGCCTGCGAACAATATTGGGGGCCTGCCAACAATTGAAAGCCTTTGAAAATATAACAGAGAAAGTACAAAATTAAATCGTGCAGATTTTAAGATGTTCAGATTCTTCAAAAAACCTACTAGTCCAAAACACACTTTATTGAACTGAAATAAATTTACTGCAAATGCAAGATCAAAATCTAACGGGGAGGGGACTGGTCACCAGTTGCCCCATATCGAGCACCAAATGAGCACAACCGAATGTGCACTCTAGTCTGGCACCCTGCGTGCAAAATGCAAGATCAAAAAATCTAATGAGTGGAGGGGGGGGGGGTTCCATCGTGGAGTGCTCCATATTGAGCACCAAATGCAGCACAACCCAATGCGCAGTCTAGTCTGGCACCCTGTGTGCGCACATGGGGTTTTGGGGATCCAAAACGGCTTCTTATCACAAGTAGTGCAACTCTCTCACACAGCGGAGGGATTCCTACCTCCATGCTCACACACAGCCATGACCTGATGTTAACATTTTCTTGTTTTGCAATCTTCCCTGTAACGCCCAACTGTATAACATTCCTCTTCATCCAAGCGCACCCCCCCCCCCCCCCCCCCGGACTCTCAAGCTCCTCTCTCCTCTCTTCCGAAAAAGGGAAAAAAGGTATCAAGAAAATAATACTGGCTGCAAGTTGTCATCTCTCCCTGGCCTGGCAGCTGCCTCTAGTACTTTAGGCATATTGGCCTGGAAAGAATGTGTGCCATGCGCTCTCCAGGGAAAGGTGTCTGATACACCGAATGAAAAAGTCTGGCTCCGAAAGGAGACCATTGGATCTACACGAGGGCCTCTCCAATCTGTATCAACAATCCTCCGCCTATTTACCGAGCTTGCTGTTCTGTTTCAACCAAATGTGACTGGAACTGTGTAATTCCTATTATTAATGTGCGACTCCCTTGGGTGTCAGGGGGTGGTGAGGTGGTGAGGAGGGCGTGAGAGAGGGTGGGGGAGATGGTACATGTAACTAACCCCGTGCTTCCCTCATCCCCCCCCCCCCGCCTCAGTGACAGGAGACAAAAACAAGAGGAATTCCACTCGCAGAAGCCTCCAAGAATAGCATCCACGGTACCCCCTGAGATTGTCAACAGAATGTTGCCAACAGGTTTTCTACCTTGGCCATTCTCTTTCAATCTATTTACAATGTATCCTCTAAGAAGTCAACACACTCACTTGGGGTCAAAACATGGACGGCTGAACTGCAAAAGCAGTGCACACCGTGGACATAGCTTCTTCATGTATTAAAACAACAACAACAACAACCCACCACAACTGTTTGCAAAAATTTGCAACTGTTTGTTCCAGACGAGACACAGCTTTCGCTGGGCTGTGGCTATATTGCCGAGCATTCTACACGGATAAACTTTCAAACAATTGATACTAAGTATTTCTCCAACGACCACCGAGCCTGTCTAAACTGTGAACAGATAATCAATATGTGTAAAATCAATAGACGACAAACAGATGTACATATATAAATATATGAGAAATAGACAGACGGATACATATTTGAAGCCCAGCTGCACGCTTAATGTCCACTCAGACAGACAGGGTACTTGACACGGGAAACATCTGCCGTGCAACTATCCCCCAACATGATGCAATAAATACCGTTTCAAAACACTTGCACAGTACTAATGTAAAACAAATACAGTGTGCTGTTTACAAGTATCTACAATGCAAAAAATTAGACCCTGGGTTGTGTTGTGTTTATAGACCAAGGCCCACCCCCCTCCCCGTTGCTTACATCTCAACCGCCTTCTCTAGAAATCTTTTCTGGGCGGTATGCTCGCAAATTCTTGTTTCGCCTAAAGTTGGTTCTCTGCAGCGGCGTCAAAGGTCACTTAATTCAAAAGGCGATCTGACCTCTTGACTTCACTCCCGAACAAGATTCATCCAAGATACACGCGGGGTGTTCTCCTCAGAAAATGTCAAGACTGTGGGGCACTCTGGACCAACATTTTAAAAGTTTGGCCGAAGCACGCTGAATTAAAATGAGGTTCTTGGAATGTTTTTTTTTTTTTAACTTGGTGATTTATCTTTGGTCTTAAAGGCAGGCATGACATTTGGGTCCCTGGAAAAGAGTAGGAGAACATTTTATCAAGTACATGTACAAGGGCTGACCTACATGTACAAATGGCAAAGGCTTTTATTGACTTTTCATTGCTATATTAGTAAAAATGTTTTGCTGATTTTTCTGAGGGTGGAAACATCAGAAATCAGATTAAAGTAGAAAAAAAAATGTCATGTCATGCTTGTAGTGTGCAATCTGGGGCATTCTACATGATTTCATTTTATGATTTTTATAATTATTTTTGTGTGCATATTGCCCACAATTCATGCGTTTCGGGCCGATACGCGTGAATTAGCCCGCAATTGGAGCCCGCAATTCGGCCCGCAATTCGAGCCTGCAAATCGGCCAGCAACTCGAGTGTATCGGCCCGCAATTCCATCATATCGGTCTGCAGTTTGAGCATATCAACCCGCAAGATACGCTAGCTGCGTGCACGGGGAAAAAAACCCCGACACTGATCCATTTACAAAAACACTAATGCAGAACACCAGGTTTTTCAGGGCTTGTCAACATCCCGCAACCTTTCAAAATTTCTTCGGGGTAACAATTTTTCATTCCCTAATCCATTTCCCTCCCCAATAACGATCCAATATCAAACATACCTGTATCCCATACAAATAATGAGCATATATTCACAAAGGGGGGGTGGGGAGACACAATCAATGACGCCATCTGCAAAAAAACACAACTCAACAAACAAGTAAGCAATCCCGAAGAGAATCTTTCAAAAGATTTGTTTGTCGGCGCCCAGACAGACGGACAGACGTCCACACTTGGGGGACAAACAGACCGATGGATATGTGACGTCCATTCGGCAATCTCATCCCCCTCTCTCTTCTTCCTCGGAAAGTCAATAACAGAAATTGGATTGCCAGGTATGCAGACGCAGGAAAGCATCCCAGCGGCAAGTCACAACACTGTCATCCTCTTCAACAGTACCCCGTCTGATGCACCAACTTCCCCCTCCCCCCCTCCCAACAAACAATTAGGCACAAGATACATACGTGTATACATCAAGTACAAACATCATCGGCAAGGCTCTTGGGTGCAGAGCATAAACAATCAAGGAACACCAATATGTTGCGGGGGTAAGAGAAAGAGAGAGAGGGGTAAAAGAACGAGGGCCAAGCGACGTTAGAAGCTGTGGGGGGAAGGGAAACAGCTTCTGAGTGCATGGCGCACAAACTATAGCATCGCTAATTGAAGTGACGAAGAAAAGAAAAAAACTGCCACCCGGCCGGGCATCGGCACCAAGAGGGAGACCTAGAATGTGAAACCGGTTGCCTGAAGAGTGTCATCTCCTCTTCTTGATTATTTTGTTTCTCCATCTTGTTCTCGTTGTAATTTCCCCAGAGCCGCCGTGGCTATACCTGTCTGCGTCATCTTCACAGTTTAATTCCTTTCTTTAAAAACCTTTTCTGAATCTACAGGCTGGCAATTTGAGAAATTATCTCCCCCCCCCTTCTTCTTGTTTTTGTTTTGTTTTGTCGTTTTCTACCTTTCGGGGTGAGACAATGAAGCCCTGGATGGCAAAAGCCCCTGAGAGATGATCAGGTAAGACGAGAGAGAGAGAGAGAGAGGGGGGGAGAAAATAATCGCAAGCAAGGCCACCTTGTAACCATGACTGTAAGAGCTTTTTAATTAATTGCTCGGAACTGTTTGATTCAGGTACACTGTACATGTATGTAGACCACACTCGCCGACTGAATTCCAACCGTATGGCGTGGCAGCGAGGGATAAGTTAATAGCGAGGGGGTGACTTAGCAAACCTGACCTTACTCCGCACAGGTTTTGGTGAAGGGGCGAACAAAAGACGATCACGGCATACTGATCAAAATGTCAACTTGTTACATTCCCAGTTCATTCATTCCGCCGGCACACCAGATATATTTCCTTGGTGAATTCACAAATGCTCTCGTGGTGTTTTTGTCACAATTCTCCCTCGACGCTCGCCAGAAAATAGCTTTGACACAACAAACTACAGGTAGCTCCCTCTGAACACGTTCTTCGGGGATAGGGAACATTATTCTGGTGTTTACCGAGTGTGATAAATATATACACAGTGCTTTCCCAATCTTGCTGGGGACAAAAGTGGTTAAGACGTCTGGGCCCAATTTTATGGCTCTGTTTACTGCGTAGTTCTCCACTTGTGGTCACCATTCTTCGCTTACAGGGCAAGCGACGAATTTCTACGCTAACTGCGTAAGAAAAGAATGCCTAGTAACGTTGAGCACGCACACTCACAAGACAAAATTCCCTGCTAACCTGTGAAATACCTTTGGCGTACACCCTGAATTCCCTGTTTCTGTAAGTGCCAATTCTTTGCTTACGGTAAGCAGAGCCATGAAATTGGGCCCTGCTCCAGACTGTGGCGGTCCAGCAGCTTGTGGATTATTTTTCCCTGCAAAATTCTAAAAAGCACCGGGTATACAGTGTACATGTATATATCACACCTGCGTGCAGTAAAACCAAAACAATAAGCTCTAATCATGGACACATGCAAACACATACTTTTTGAGTCCGGTAATTTTTGTCATGGCGGGCCATTTTGCTTGTCTTTCCAACCAGACTAAATAATCTGGTCCCATGTTACAAAACTTTCATTAGAACTGTCTTGGACTTTTTTGCTGGTTACCTATTTCTTCTAAGCAAGATTTTTCTCTGCTCAGCAAGTTTTTTGCTAACAGGCTATGATGAAAGCTGGCCCAGGACAGCAAAACTTTCCCAGTTTTCCTAAGCCTTGAAAACAAAAATCTCGCATATCAGGCTCAGGGCTTTGACAGGAGCTAATCTGAAAGCGTGACATGTATCACTAGGTCTGGAGTGCGATGTAACAAGGCATCATTAAAATGCACACTGACACTCAGACACTGCATCAGTAGGCGGCACCATACACCATTACAATCAGCACGTACAACGTACAGTCTGGTGCAGGTGTTAAACAGTTTGAGTAACAAAAGTACCCACTTCACAGAGCACAAGTACGAGTACTTCAAGTTCTGTTTGATTCAGATTGGAATTCCCCTGTTCGTGGTCTTCTAAACCCACCGGTTCAACCTCTCTGCTACTCAGACCCGGATCCAGTTTAATGTATAGCAGCTATCGGTGATAAGTTGACAAAAGTACTGGCACAGCCAGTCAGAAAAAAATACTCATGAACCCCACATCAAACTTTAGCCAATTGATATTTACGTGTACAGTGAGTTCATGTGAATGACACCTCCAAACATTTCCCGGACATTCACATTGGTTGTTTCACATGTACAATGTACATCGATAGACACCTCACTTTTCCAAAACAAAATCCCATATTAATACACAATTTCAAGGGATGACATTTCAGATTTCTACTTCTCCACTACAACCGAGGATACTGTTCCCAGAAGGTCCTTGAAATCCATAGCACCAGAGGTGGAAATGCCTTTATTTCAACATACCTCCTATAACTTAGATCCCAGTTTTAGACGTTTTTAAATTGATTGTCAGCAATGTTCTCACCCTTGTAGTATTTGCGATAACAAATGTCAGGTCATTATAACTATTTGGGGGCATTTACACCATAGGTCCTTTTGGTTGGTAAGCAGTTTGCAACAGCTAATTCTATTTTCTCCATAAATCTTTTAGTGAATGAAGTCCCAAAACAAGCACGACAATGAGTTAGAATTAAAAGAGGATCAAGACCCTACTCTCTCTATCTTTGTACTAATTCCTTCGTCAAAATGAAACACAGCCTGAAATGCTCCAGATGGCCGTCTTTAGAGCTCCACGAATCTGATCCGCAATCCCAGTGAATAATTTCCCGGCATCATTCCCCCCCATATTCACTTCTGCTTAATTGCAACACTTAGCCTCAAACCCTCCCTTAGACCGGTTTCGATCGAACAGAAATATTAATAAGGCCTCTTCACCAAAATCCAATATTTTTTTTTTGTCTAGAGAAATTGGGCCAAAAGGTTTTCGCCCACTCTGCAGGGGGATGGCGCCTGGAAAAACATAGACTTCCTGGAGTTGTTCGCTTGCCGTCTAGAAAGGGATTGAGGTGGCAGTCAAGATTAGACCACTAGAGGGGCAATTTTCACTGCAGAGTTTTTGGGTTCCACCGCAAGTCCGCAAGGAACTCCTGACAAAGCTGTGTAATGCTATCGGTGTACAGCAGGTCCAGGAAATGCACAGCAAAAATACTTAGACTGCAGGTGTTCTGTGCACACTGAATGCGAATATTGAATAAAAAATGATTGGGGCGGGGGGGACCAGTCACAAAATAGTTTATGGTGGCAGTTTGGCTGGTAACCTAGCTCTACTCAGCAGAGAAGCTTCCATTGCTAGGCAAACTATGACATGAAAAGTTGTTACAAATCTGAAATAAATACAGTGGCCAATGCATTTTTGTATAAAGCCATTGCTATGTTGAGGAGAGCCTACTTCACAGAAGACGATCTGCCTCGACACATGTACCAAATATCCGTCTTAAATAATCCGTTTACAAGCCCAAGCTGCGGAACAGTGCGAGCCTAAAGAACGCCATAATAAACTCCACTCTTCCTGAAGTATGACCCTGATATTTCAGCCCTTAAATCAATCAGCGTTTTCTAATTTGGTGTAATAATCACAAGGCAGTGTGCCTCCACAAAACAGTTAGTGCATTGAACCAAGACAAATAGACAAAAAGCCAAACAAACAAAACAAAACAACGCTGGGATAATATAAACGTTGTCCCTAAAAAAAAAAGAGAGAAATTGGCCGGCTAAACCAATTACGTCGCCACTAAGTACGACGTTGCATTCGCATGTGCGAGTTAAGGGCACTGGGAGTCCTACCAGTTTTAACAAACAAACACACAAACACACGCACACAGAGTTAATGAAACACAAACCAAAGAGAGTTGTGTAAACCGATACTAGGCCCTGACAAATGCAATTACGTTTCTTGATGGACAAGGCACAGTTAGGGTTCCCGGACTCCCGTCATTCCAGGTATTGGAACTTTTTAACTAGATTTTCGCGTTGGGTGTAATTCGGTTAGCTAATATATGGCAAGTATAGTGCAGGGATCTCTGTTACAAGGCGGTGAAGTGTAAATTTCATTTACAGATCTCTCTTATGGAGCGAAGCCAATATCTATTTTTGTTTAAACCGTCGTCGGGGATGGAATGTAAATAAACAGACTGGTGCTTATCACCATTGTGAAAGTCTGTACTATGTTGTCATAGTGAACCTGACATGTCTGCCCTGGTTTTTCTGGCTTATAGAGACTCTTTAGAATATTTTTTATTTTTGTCAGTATATATTTTTTGTTTTATGACGGCCAAAATAAAAAAAATTGGAAATCTAAATTATATTTCCAGTTTTAAAATAATTTGAAAAAAATCATACTTATTTGGAATGACCTTTTAATATCTAAACCCAACAATTTGTCAGTATTTCTAGCAATTATTATTTTTTTTAACCACACATTTGTCGTCGATGATAGCATGGTTTCATTTTTGACAACGTGCTGGAACAAAATTATGCACCCGTACTCCTTCATAGAGTGATTCAGGGGAAATTCAATGAAGAAAATGTAATGCTGCCACACATGGACTCCTGTTCAAGAGCTCCACCGTAAACACAGTGAAAAGGAAATAAAGTGAAACCTATCATTACTTTATTTCTTATAAAACAGTTAGAAATAAATTAGAATTAGTAATAACTTTGGTGTCTGAGTAAACCCACATCCATTCATTCCTGTACTACGTTCATTTCTTAAAAGTGGAACAACAATTTCCTCCCCCCCCCCCCCTCCACCATTCATGTTTTTTGCCTTGTTCCACCTCCGCGTATCTGCGAATCCTCCGCAGATGGTTTTAAACTCTCCTCTCCACATCGCTCTCTCCCTCTCTCCGACCCTCCAGCAAAAGAGGGAGCTGAGAAACAATTTACACCGACCGAAAAAAAAAAAGGAAAGAAGAAGGAGAAGAATGGAATGGAAACGAGAAAGCCGCGATAACTTATCTGCGAGTGCCAGCGTGGCCGCCGGCTAACTACATTAAATTAGATGGAGATTTGTAACACTTTCTGAACATGAAGTTCAGTAAAAACGCAGCCCTGCAGGGAAGCAGAGGGGGGGTACAGCAGGGATGAAGCGAGAGAGTATGGATAGCGACTCAAATACTGTCCTGTCTGTCCCGTTCGTCTAATCTACTGTACATTATTTCCAGGAGGGATTCAGGTTCCGAAGAAAAAAAGAGGATTGATTTTGATTACTCGGAAATCCCGCAGAGAAAAACTGCGATGATATTCTCGACGGGTGCGGCACTGCGGTATATGGTCGTCGCGGCAACAGTCAGGCTAAATTGACCTCGAATCGGACAAATTATATACGAGAAAAAGAACCTTCCACAGTGAAAAATTTTGTGTCAATACCACACCATTCTTTAGGGAAAAATACTTCAGTGTTTAGATGTTGTAGAAGGAAGAAGAAAAAGAAAGAAGACAAAAAACAGGAACAAAATCATACAGCCTCTTCCACTCATGTTGAATTTCACCTGTTTGCATTCTCATACATGTCATAGTGGGAAAACCCCAAAATCAATAATGACTTACAACGTCACAACAACGATCCTTAATTATAGAAAATGTATAAACAAAAAACTTTCCCATCATTTATGGATTTTTTATTTAATCCAAAACCACCAGCATGATTATCAATTTTTTGGGTTGTATTAACCACTTACGGGCACCGATTATTGAGCCACGATTATAAGTTGTGATATGATGCAGAAATCTTGTTCAACCACCAAAAAAAATCCATTCGGCGAGGGGGACGGACAAACGAAATCAAAGCTAAAATCAATGCATTTACGGGTGTGGAATTCTAGCCGGGATCTAACGCTGAAGAATAACCGGCAGTTTATAAAATCCATACCACCATTAGCGTGGGCTCTTTCTCCTTTTAATTTCTGGGAAAATATGATTCAGGAAACATGTTTTGTTTTTCTTCTTGACCGATTTTGTAGGGTTTCTCACAAAATAATAACTTGTTCTTTTTTTGGGGGGGGGGGGGAACATTATTTTAAAAAAATATTGGAGAACGTGCTGACACTCTTCATAATCGTGATATTTTTCATGGACCCCTTGCAGATGATGTCATAAGCTTAAACAGTGCCCCCATTGGTTGAGTTGTTCGTGGTGCGTACGCACGCGCACGCTACCATAGTTTGACCTGAGCGATGGGGGTCTATACATGTTTTATGCATAGGCTACAGTTCTGTGCTTAGCTTTCCTGACCAACCTTTCCTGACCAACCTTTCCTGACCAACCTTTTCCTGACGACCTTTCCTGACCAACCTTTCCTGACCAAGCGCACTTTCCGCAGAACAATGGATTACATGTAAGTCTGCTGCCACTAGTGTCCCCAAAAACTCACCCAAATGTAGATTTCTAACTTTCGAATGATTTTTTTAAAATCTCATTAAGTAAACAAAACTCCTTTAAAAACTTTGACCCATTCTCTAAACATTGCTAGTTCCGATTTTCGGCCAATTTAACACAACAAAGTTTAGATTTGAATTTTTAAATTACTATTTTTATAGATTTGGGAACAGTTATAAGTTTTCTTTTAAGATATTGCACGAAAAAAATCTGCTGATGATAAGTGGTAGGCCCCCCTAGTTAATTGAAAAACTAAAAATGAATTATTGCAGGATCCTGACATTATCTCATGTCCATCAGTCATACAAACAAGATGTAATTTGTGTGATGTCGTTGTACATACATGTATATGCAAAAGTTTTTGCATGTTTTTCATTATGGAACAGCAACATCTGTCAAAATTCATCCAGAGAAAAATCAGGACATGCAACTTTCATACAAGTACAATCAGCTGAAAGTCAGAAATGGAAACACTAACAAACAGCACACCACACTCTTTTAACAGAAAGCAAATTCGTCAATATAGACTTTATCTAGGACACCGACAACACAAAACTCTACCATCTCTCCCCTCAAGGTTTAAAATATTTGAAAATCCACAAGCTGGCTAGGAAAAGCATTCTGGTCGATTGAATTTTGAGCAGCGGAGACAGATCACATGACATATTAATTCAGTCGGGCTGGATAGCCAAGAAGTCTATCACGTCCAAACGGATTCGCCTTACGGTTGTGTGGCCATTACAGGATTACACTTTGACCAGAAAATGAAGAAGAAGATGGATGAACAAACAAAAAATACAAAAAAGGAAAAAGGTCCCTAGCTAGACCTGTTATGCTATGTTCAGTCATGACATCAGACATCTGTCAAAGTCCACATCCAACCATCAAAATAAATACAAGTACGATTTAAAGGTAGGGTCATAGATTGGTAAATACTCCAAAAATTATTGACCATAAAAACTTCCTTTGTTAGAAGCACTACAGCTGTGAATAGTATGAGAACTATTTTGAGAACGGATTCCCTTCGAAGAAATATGTGATTTTTTTGTTTACTTTTTTATTCTACCGCAAGTTTAGCTCCTTTCAGCTAAATATACATTTGACACACGTTTCCCCGCAGGCTGAGTGCCCCTTTAAGAAGCATTTAACCAAAAGGTTGGAGAGTCCCTTTAATGCCAGCGATAAGAGCGCTATTTGTGGCACCAATAAAACATACAGCACTGTAATTGTGCAAGTGTTACCGGTTTTTTGTTACCACCATTATAACAAAAAATTCCCAATGACGCACTTCTTTGTGCTGAATAAAATAACAGCATGGTGAGTCATTTAGCATTGTGCTAAAATGTACAATAGCCGCAATATACATAATGTCAGTATGCACCATTAGTTGTGAATGAACTACATTTGTAATGAGCATCTACACTAACGTTAAAGGGGGAAAGAAGCACATTGTTGGTATTTGGGATGAACAAATTCAATAAATGTAACATATGGCATCAGGAATTATTGTAGTTTCTTTGGTTAACCCTTCCACCGATAATGTGATCAACTATCCATGGCCTATAGTGGTATAAGACATCTGGGCCCAATTTCTTAAAGCTGCTTTTTTTTAGGCTGAAAATCATGAGGATGCAAATGAGTTAGCTCATATTTTGGCCGAGCGGTCGATTTGACTCATAAAGCTCTGGTGTTTCTGATCAGCAGAGTGTGGGTTCGAGTTCCGGTCTTGACATGTGTGTCCTTTTTAAGCAAGACACTTTCCAACATTATTGCCTAGTCCCTCGGATGGGACGCAAAGCCGTTAGTCCTGTGTGTTGTGTAAATGCACGTTTAAAAAACTAGTACACCTAGCCTATTGTTAGGAGAAGGGGTTTATTTTTGCCTTGGTGTTTCTGGCATGGTCTGACAGAAACTTGCCACCTTAAGCTGTACAAGTTCTATCGTTCGAAGACCCTACCCATACTAATGTGGGGGGGGAGGGGGAGGGGGGAACTTGCTGAATGTGATAACTCCTGGCTCGGGGCCTGGGTTACCCCTTATTCTAGACCCAGAACCTCTTACAATTCAGGAGGTTTACAGACTCTGTGCATCACCAGAAATCCCCCAAAACTACAGGTATGTACACAATGTGGACTACTTTCTTTCTCCCTTTGGTGACTGCTTTACTTCTTCCATTCCAAGAAAATTGAAAGGGTCAAGGAGATTTTTTTAAAATCCTGAAATCAGAGGGAAAACCAGAAGAAATCATATGGCAGACTTTGTAATCTGTGAACATTCAGATTGAAATTAATCAAGTTAAAAAACTGTTTTTATAATAACCAATCCTGTTTGTTGTCTTTAATTACGTGTACACCTCCAGACAATCGCCAGAGATATGCCCTGACCTCAAGAAATCAATCAAACACAGCCACAATTCTTCACGGAGGGCCCAGCATATGACAAACATTCACTTGTTTTAAATTGTGAGCTAATTGCTTTTCCATAATTCATTCATTTGCAACTCCGCCGAGCTTCTACATAGGTGGCCATAAATTGTTTTCGCAAATCTCAAAATGTTTGAGTGATCGTGTAAAAACATATTTTTAAGGGGGGGGGGGAATTGAATCATATTCCTTATGTTTTTCTTCCAATTGTTAAACTTATACTGTACCCAAACAGAGTCCCAAAAAGGGGGAAACTAGTCTGTCTCCTTCTAGAGAATCAGTATTTGTATTACTAATGAAAATGGGTAACAAGACCTTTGAGATGGTGGCAAAAAGACAAAGGTCGCTACACATGCTACGCCTCTCAAAGATTAGCGTAATGCAGTGTGATGTACCTCTAATAGATTTGGTAATTTTCTGAAGTAAGTTATTACGCTTTCCTCTGCTTGCGCTAACAGATCCACCATATGGTCTCCTTCCAATTAGGCCACTCTTACAACTAGTAGATCATCTTACTATAAATAGACTGTCATCAACGGCATTGAGGAGCATGCATCTCCAAGTACCGTTTAGTTCGGAGGTTCTTGATGTCGTAGATGACTACAGAGAGCCTTAAGTGCCGGCCGGAACATCTGGGTAAATGCGATACTTCAATCCAGATTCTTTCTCTCTCGTCCCGCAAGCCACGGCTGGGGCCGTTCTTATTGATCTGCTTAGCCATCACAGCATGTTAAGTAACCACTAGAAACATATGATGCTAAGCGCGGGGAAAAACAAAATCATCACTGGCAGAAACTGGTTACCAGCCGAAAAATAACAAGCAATTGTCGATGAACGGTTCCCTCCTAACTTTTGCTTACTAAATAAGAATTTTTAAGCGACATTTCCTGCGTAAGAGCTTTATGAAAATCTTGCTTACTAAAACTGGGTTACCAGCCAAACAAACATGTAAGGTATATTTTTTTGCAGCTGGTTCCCTGCTAATTTCTGCTTAGACATATTGATGAAATTACTAGCCCTGCCCAAAACCTGTTTCTGCACGCACACTAACAGAGCAAACTCCGCCCTTAAAGGAACATTACAGAAATTGGTAAGAAAAAAACTTGTAAAATATACTTTTTGATCACAGATTTACATAAAACTTACACGGTCTAATGATGATGATAGTAGAAAACATCCCTTGAAATATTTCTGTCTGAAATGCCATATTTGATGAGAAATGAATAAACTAGTTTTCCGATTGGAGTTTATCGCTCAGTGAGCGTTTTATTCAT
Source organism: Pycnopodia helianthoides (assembly GCA_032158295.1). Classification (NCBI taxonomy): domain Eukaryota; kingdom Metazoa; phylum Echinodermata; class Asteroidea; order Forcipulatida; family Asteriidae; genus Pycnopodia; species Pycnopodia helianthoides. The sequence goes on from CM063261.1 coordinate 8,286,472, forward strand.
TTGTTGAATCTATATGATTTCATGCAAATGTGTAATCGGTTTTTCACTGTTTTCTCGTGACCCAGATGGCCGATCGATCTCAAACTTCTACAGGTTTGTCAGTTTATGTATATGGTGGATTACATAAAGTGCTGACACTGCCAGCAACTGTTTTGTTAGCAAAAACCAATTCTGTAATGTTCCTTCAAAGGTTTTATACAGGATTGGTAGAGTTGACAAAATAGTCGCAGACAGTGTTTATGTTTTGTGTGATCAACCATACACATGAAATAACAAACCTGTGAAAATTTGGGGCTTAATCTGTTGTTTGAGTCAGGAAAAAAATTAGTGACAAACCATGTACCAATTTTTGGCACGTAAACAAATTGTCCTTATAATTTTGGTTGTACAACCGAAATCAGCTGTTGCCTTTGTTTAAAGTTTTCAGATACATTTTTTTTATATACGACTTTATTCCAGAGGGAAATATTTCACACACAAAACGGTTCTAGTATGAACTTCCTAATCATTAAGCTTTCAGACTCAAAATTTAACGACGATGATTTTTATCCTTACCGATCCTGTATGACACCTTTAACTAAATTGCAAACAGAAAGAAAATTTGTCACCATCTGCAAGTAAGTTAATGTGCTCCCACAGTGAGAACTGCAGGTCAATTAAATAATAGCATCTATAATGATTTCAACGCATACTACAATGGAAGGCCATATCCCCCCCCCCCAGTTCATTTGTATTTTCCGAAACTACAACACAGGGCTAAATTAGCAATGCCTCAGATGGGGGCAGCTTTTTTTTTTCAATTTGTGAGTCTGCTTCGCTACAATCTTCAGGGGTGAGCTTAGCTGGGGCCGCTTGCTGGAGCGCTCTCGTAAATAATGATTTTTTTTGTCTTCGTTTTTTTTTTTTTTTTTTTTTTTTTTAATGTTCCCCCTCAGTTTGTGACTAAGGCATTATTTTACAAATTGCTGGAATGTGATAGTGGAACTACATGGACATTCGTGTATAACACTGCGTGCGCACGATTAAAGGTGGAGTGGGCACAGACGGCAATACTCGGGCAAATTTACCCTTAATTTCATCCCCAGCCCTTCAAAATCCAACTGCAATGTCTTTGCTCAATTTCGTGGGACTAAGGACTGCACTGATAAACTTATTATCAGCTTTGTTGCATGGGACCAGGCAGACACGAGCCTGCAAGTTACAACAGTACAAAAGTTTGGGTGTTGAGTTAAGGTGTAGGATTTTGTTGGGAGTTAGCAACGGTCACAGTCCTTAGCCCCCAGCTGCCGATTCCGACATGGCCATACATATACAACTACAGAAGCTGTCATCGCTGATTTACATACGGTACGTTCCTTTAAAACAGTGGGAAAACCTGCTGTCCCACTTTAGACATTAAGCCCCAAGTCTTGGAAGACGGTGTTCTCCACTTCACAGCCTTTCCACAGTCCGAGGAGAAGACCTCCTCTATATTCACTCTCCCGAATTGAAGGGATCACATGTGTCAATGAGTGGTTGTACTCTAAAAAAACTAATAACCCACGAGGTGCATCCCTCACTGAAAAAAAAAAAATGCCAAGTGACAACAAGGCCGGCCGTTTTGGCAAACATGGTGGGTAACATTATTCCGGTGGAACGCGCTGGCGAATATTTACAAATTTTCACTTTTGCCGGAGAAAACGAGAAAGCATAGCCCATTGGTGTGGCTGAGGTTTCATTCATTTTGGCGGTGCAAACTGGGATTGCCTTACGGAAATATTGCTCTTGAGCGATGGCCGAGGTTTCTCTCTTCTTTTTTTTTTGAAGAGAGGGACATTCCGTGACACTCAGAAGCCCAGGCGCTAGAGGGAAACGCAAGAAGGAAGTGTTTCCTCTCAAAGAAAAGAAAAAAGAAAAAAGGGAATTTCGATGAGGGAAGAGCGGGAATCGAAATCGGGGCGAAGAAATCCTTGTACATTTGTTCATCGAGAGTCCTTCAAGCAAGACATGTGTGGATTTTGGTGTGGAGCCTCCTGGTCTTGCCGAGAGCCATGGCAAAGAAACTTGGCTTTGTGTCTTGGTTGGCTTTAGCTTGGGCTCCGGTAGCCTCCGTGTGTGCTCCTGCCACTTAAGGGGAAGGAAAAATGGATCCTATTAGGAGTGTTTAGGGCATTGATTGGGGGGAGGAGGGGGAGGGGTTAGGCCACACCCCAAAAACTTGCAGTATTGGCGTTTCAGTTGTGTTTATATGAGCCTGATTCGCCCAAATTGCGCGCCGATCCACACAAATTACAGCTCATATGTAAATTTAGGATCAAATTCATATAAATCATAAATAATCATACCATTTTAATTGCTCCAGAATGCAAAGTGAGAGCTTTTAAAAGTCAAACATCTGCTACAAAAAAACATTCCAAGGATCTTGTTTGACCCCAAACTTGGGTCCAGAATGTCTCCAAGTTTTGAAACAAGCCTGGGGAGTAACCTGAATGCGCCGCACACTCCACAGCAACATGGCCCCTCTAAAAGACTAATGAACAGGGCTCGAACACTGGACCGCAGGCCCGAAGGTCAGTGAATTTAGTGTTGGGCCAGTAAACTCATGACTGGAAAAGTCCAGCAGTCTTGTGTTTTCAATCGAGCAGTTATACCGCACTGGGTAGAAGATCTTTGAAAAAATCATGTTCAAATGTTGACTTTTGAATCTGTTCTGATAAATGTCTCTCAATTCTGTTGAGTATCGAAGGAAACTTACCCAAAAGACAAATGATATAAAGCTTCTGTTAAAAATACAAACTGTTCACATATTAAAACTGTGTGGAAAGGTGTTTTCGTAGTTTTGATTCTCAGGTCTCGTAAAACTATTTCTAGTCCAGCAAAAAGTTTTTTAGCTGCAAACCCAATTCATTGTCTTGTGGATTTTTCCACCCAATTCAAGCCCTGCATGAACTACACTTGCACATATATGCATACGTGCAGACCTTAAAGCTCATAACCATCGGATGTTCCAAGCACTTTCCAAGGGGCTGATTCACCTTCCCGTCCAAAATGAAAATTCCCGACCTACTTGTTATTGCTGTGTTCCATTGAACCGAACGTAAAAAAATCGGGCTCGGTACCCCGCACAACGAGGTTAATTTATTTAATTTTGATTTTTCACAATTTAGCGTCTCTAAATCTAAAAGCTCACGGATGACAGATAACAATGGCTGTGTGTATCCTGCTAAATTATTCTATATGACAAGAAATCATTTTCACAGCGTCCTCACAAAATTATCTTCCGCCCGACTCGGTAAGTGTCCTGCCTCCACCGGAAAAAAAAATGTATATTGGCTGAAAATGAAAGAAGAAAAAAACATTAAGAAGTCTTTTGGGAAAAAAATGGGTCAATATGCACTGCATGTAATCCCACATCCACAGTCCCGAGATGTTTTGAGTTTCTTAATTTGATAAAAGTATTTGCTGTTTCATGAGTAGACATTCACTAAAATATAGGCTTTTATTCGGTTTCGTAAACACATCAGGCGTTTACACGTTTTATTAAACAGCAGGAGATGCTTTTTAAAGGTTATTCCGCACACGTAACTCCGCATCCACAAAATTACTTTACAAAACGAGCGTACATCATTGTCTTTTGGGACGGTAAATTACTTCCCAGCCTCTAGTCGTTGTAAATGAGCACGTCACACAGGCAACTCGCAAAGAAACAAAAGGTTATCAAATTTTGGTAGTCTCCCCTCAAATAAAAAAAAGCCAGATCTGTGAAGTCCGACATCCAATACTATTTCCTTTTCCCTTGGCATTGATAGTATTTCAAGATGGGCACTGGCAGTGATTGGAGTATGAAATTTATATTGATAATATATTGGTAACTATAGTTCTTATATGGTGCATTTTACAATAACGTATCAGTATACAAGAGTGCGGCCCTGGTCATTGGGCCAATAACATTCCTGTAATCCTTCTCTGCTCCCTGGGGAGTATACAGCCCTGGGCTGCCATGGCGCTCCGAGGGCTTTTTCAAACACAAAATCAACCTCTACCCTTTGCAGATACCCATTTATACCTTTAGGTGAAGAGAAGCATTTATGGTAAAGCATCTTGCACAAGGACACATGACCGGGATTCGAACCCACACCCCGATGACTCAACCACCAGAAGTACGGCAACGACATGCCACAGCGAGCTTCCAGTTTGAAACTGTGCTTCGTCTTTGAACCCAAAATGAAAACCCTCAGATGACGGAAAAACAAATTCACCACCAGAACATTTCACCAGCACGTCAGTATAAATAGAGAAGCAGAGGCTTGGAAACGAGGAGAATCTTATACGGTCATTTAAGAAAATGACCTTGCCTCAATTATCTCTAATGACCCAACCCGGGGTTGGAACAATCCATATTACAGGGGTCACTTTACTTTGCGTGGTCATTATGGCTCGCTTAAATACCGTCATCTCGTTTCATAAAAAAAAGGCAGTGGATATTTATATCCCCGACACTGAGCAAACGTTAATCTCACGCAACGGCACTGAGCAATCACAGTGACTGTTTTTTAGGACTTCCAAAATTTCACCGCGATTAATGTTCAGTCTGGCTCCGCGCCACCGTTGCCCTTGTGGCTTCGCAGTCGCGAGATGGGAATCAGACCATTTATGAAATTCTGACTTTAATTCCCTTAAAAAAAACACGCAAGACAAGAAGGTTTTTAATAATCTGATCAAATCTGGTTTTCCTTTTTCCTTTTCACGAGGCTTTGCTTCAGCCTCGTAGAATGGAACAGTCCTGATGTCACCTCGTGATTATAGTCTGCTACAATGCACTCGTATGTATCCAATATTTGTACTGTATACCTACGGTTACGCTAAAAATATTTAATGCTTGAATGTAATTGACATTAGAAATTGCATCGGGGGGAAAAATAGCGTATTCATTTTTGAGAGCACTGACTCAATAGAAGGGTGCGTGATTATCTTGAGGTTGTTTCCTCTTTGCTGTTTTGTTTTTACCCAATTACCTAGAAGCAGAATTCATCGTCGATACTTGCCCGCACCACCGTGAAGGCCATGTTGTTTGTTACACTTGTTTTGTTTTGTTGCTTTCGGCACGTTTTGCCGTTGAGGACTTCCTGTTAATATTCCCGGTGGTTTATGTAATGAGTTACATGTGTGCACCATTGTCAAGCATGTCAAAGGTAAAGGTAAATACTGTTGAACTAATTTAGGGCTAATGGCCTTATTAAAGGCAGTTGGATACTTTTGGTAATTTACTCCAGAAATAATTACCATAAAAACTTACTTGGTAAGGAGCACTTGAGAGCTGCGATAGGGAAAACATCGTGAGAAAAGACACACTCTGAAGTAATTGTAGTTTTAGAGAAAGGGGTAATTTCTCACTAAAATATTTGAATCTGAGAAAGGCTTCACCATGAATCTTCTTTAACTATTTTTTGCAACTATGATGACCAATTGAGCCCAAACTTTCACAGGGTTGTTATTTTATGCATATTGGGAAACACACAAGGTAAGGATACTGGTCTTTGACAATTACACAAAATTATATCCTGCCTTTAGAGGGTTGTTGTCATAGAGTTTAGGAACTAGAGGGCGCACTGGCAATACTGCGTGCACAAACGCGCCGGGACTGCAAGGAGACACGAGCGCCATTTAATAGAGGGCAAAATTGAGTACGAAGTATACGATGTGCATATGGTAAATGCACGCATCAGCGCTCGGTGTTCATGTTGTTGTTTTGCGTACAGTAAAGTAATGGTAGGGGGTACTTAAAACATGGCCGCACCACCCGCGCGACGAGTCACGTAACTTGGCTAGTGCGCCCTCTAGTTCTTCTATATAACTCTAGGGTTGTTGTGCAAAACATTGAACATATATTGTAAATACACACTGTACATGTATGTTCACAGACTGAACAAGCCTCGGTGCCCCTTTAAAAGTTTCCTTTGCAAAGTGCCCCAAGTTGCAAAACGAAAATGCCTCTCTCAAGATGAAATTCCAGGCCTCTCCTCGTAAAACACCCCAGCATGCCCAGGGAGAATGTGAGTTTAACAGTAGTAGTGGAAGGTGGTGGGGTGAAGGGGGAGGGGGAGGGGGAGGGGGGGGTTGTTAACAGGTTATTTCCGCAGATTATTTATAATTAAATTTACGTACAGGGATAGAGGTTCTTCATGCAACAACAATGAGACTGCATTTTCAATTAAATATAACAAGCAATCATATATGTGTGCTTTTGTGTGTTACAACGACGGTAATTGTTACGTGTGTATAAAGGCCACTTCCAAAGTATATAATGACTGATGTACAATGTACAGATAATAACCGCATACAAATTAGCAACAACGGCTACGGCTACGGCTACAACTATTGCTAAGGGTGTTGCTCCGGACGTCCTATACTTTAACACATGATGACGCGGCAATCCAGCTGCAGCCATACTTATAGCCGCCAATTCGGACAAGGCCTTGTCATCGTTACTTCAAGTACGCGGTGAGAGCAAAAAAAACCTTCAGAAGATGTGAACACACACGGATGGCGGTTTGGGGCGTCTGTAGATGGGCATCCGATAACTCTGTTTCTGGATCAACAGGTACTCGTCGAGAGTGGCGTGGGCGTAGTAGAAGAAGAAGAGTTTATTAATCAACTTCTAAGTTTAGAAAATAGCTCAGCTCATTGTGATATATTTATGTCTCATGTATACATCCTCTGTCCTTGCTGACACTGTCATGTCGACATGACCCGCGATGTATGTACTGTAAGCCCAGATTAACTGAATCTATTTATTTCCTGATTGTTCAGATTCACAATGAACAAAACTTCTGGCAGTGCGAGAAGATTTCAAAGCCGATTTTCCCTAATTGCTTTACCTTCCCCCCCCCACCTCTCCACCCCCTCCTCCACCCCACCGTCCCCAACCCTTCAAAATCCAACCACATGTTTCGTTTGATTCTGACTGACTGAGGACAGCACTAGTAAACCGAACATGCTTTACATTGGGTCAGGCATAAATTAGGGACCATTCGGAATTAATCAATGTTTACATTTGGTTTCCTTCAAAATTAAGGGTGTGGATGGGTCAAAAGAAACAACTGAAAATCAAAAATCAGTTTACAATTGAAATAATAGAAGACCTGTCCGTGGCAGTTCCATTGTTAACGGTCAACCTTGTTTCTATAAGCTGACCTCCACGACCGAGGAAGAGGAGATGGCGAGGAGTTTTCTCTTCTGTTTTAACTTTAAGCCAGAAAAACCCATTGAAAACTCTTGAGCTGGGAGAAAATTTGTTTAATATATCCGCTTTATTTGAGGCATTACTTTGTTCTTAAAAGTGTACAGGGTATAAAAAATAGTCAATCAATATTTAAAACAATTTTTTAAAGGAAAAAAGAAATCAAAATTTTCTAAACATGGATCATTCTGATTGGCTCCTTACAACCATATCCAGAGTAGAACTGTTTAGGTGTTGAGTTACAATACCACGTTTGATTTTGTTAGAGTGAAAAGAAGATCCTAGCAATTCCGCCCCCCCCCCCCCCCGAGGGAGTTTGGATTAACAAATCAGTTATATTTTCATTCGTTGAAAGATGGACTGTTCCATTCGACTCGCTGAATGGAACAGTCCATATTTCAATGCATGACAAATCACCATTGCATTCATAAACATTCAACATCGCTGCAGTATTAAAGGGGTCTTCTGATTGGGCGCTTTGGAGGCTATAAACAAACGTTTGTCATGAAATGAATATGGCCGGAAAGATACTTTAAAAGTAGAACATAATGATTCACACAAATATCCCTTGAAATTGGGTGGTTTTTTGTGCAATTTCATGACAGAAAACGGTCTGCTATTTTTTCAGAACAAAATTTTCGACTCCACAAAATGGTTGTATTTCCAGAGGCAAATTTATGGTTTCTTAATCATTTCACTACATGTAATAACAACACAGTGCATGAACAACTCTCTAAAAAGGATAAGGAGCATTTCAAAACAACTAAATCTTGAGAGATTTGACTGTCTGAAGGCAATGTGCCCCTTTAAACCTTAGATATACTGTTCTAGCACTATAACTGTAGAATGTTTATTGGATATCTTCAATTGTATTTGTCAGAAACTTGAGAATTTGTGCCCCGGTAAAATTGATGACGCATCATCAGCACCTTTAACTGCCCCTCTCCAGAATACCCTCACTCCGCAAAAATATCAAATTTGGTTTCTGAAGTGAGCACAACAATAATCGCGGCGATGAACACAGCCTGCAACGCAAACAGTTTTTTTTTTTCTTCCTTCAAATCCTGAGAGTGCAATCTCCCAAGAATTTACGATGATATCTCCCTTCCAACCAGAAAGGCAATCTTCACTTGCTCTCAAATAACACTTCTTTCCCGAGACTTCTTAAAATCGAAAAAAAAATAAAACAAACGTAATCTTCCAGAAATCAATGATTTACGATGACTCAACAACCCATCAGAAAATTGGCCAGTCTTGTCTTGCTAATATCAAAATTATTACATTAAATTTTGTGAAACTTTTATTAAGAAATAAAAAAAGGTACTCTTGTATAAATTTGTTTTACTTTACTTTCAATTCACAAAAATCATAAAGATAAAATCAATAAAAATGCTCCAGATTGCACAACAGTGCTTAAAAACCAAAGATAAACACAAAGTAAAACAACATTCCAGAGGACCTCGTTTTAAACTCAGCGCTTAGGCCAGACTACCCAAATTTGGGTCCAGAATGCCCCACAGTTCTAAGAAAAAACCTGGGGCGTCCACCCTGCCCAAAACACCAATTAAATGTGCCATCGCTTTAAAACCCACTTCAGAAAGGCAGCCTTTCACTCGTCGATACACCCACAGTTCCATCTTCTAGTGAACGCGGCAATCATCATGGAGTAGAGAAAGGGGCCTCAAACGCAAACTACGGCCCATGTAATTTGAATTCTCAGATTTGCCCGGTACTCATCGGTGGACTGCATGTTGTCTCACGTCAGTCACCGGCCGACATTCTGCGGAAAACAGACTTTGTTTGGCGAACATACATTGGAATGCTCCAGAGGACGACAGTACATGTCCAATGTACAAATGTAACTGATTTTTTTTCTCTTTGAACACGCAGTATAAAAATAAATATGGAACCAGAAATAAGCATTATATGTTACCTGTGTGATTATTGCTCCATAGGCCCAGTCGTGACACTAAGAAGTAACAATCTTATTCTTATGATGACATTCTCTACAGGGGTGAGATTTGGCGAATGTGACAACAGCTTGCTTGCCTGAGATCCCCCTTTACTCTAGACCTGGAACCTCCTAGTATGTTACAATTCATGAGGTTTAGAAACACTGTGCAAAGCCATAAATACAAATTACACGATTACAGGTTTGGACACAACGTGGACTGTTGAATATGTCATCCCCCCCCCCCTGTGGTGACGCTTTACTTCTTTGAAGCAAATTTGAAGGCTCAAGAGAAAATCATAAAAGCAAGACAAATCCTGAAAAAAAAATCACACATGCCTGCATCTATCGAAAATTTGTGAATCAACCACAACCTGACAAAACGAAACAAAATTAACAACAAAAAAAAGACAAAAGAGGAAAACTTTCCTTTATTTGGTGATTTTTTTTAATAATGATATTTTTCACAACCAGTGCACCTACTTTCGATGCTGCAAAAACCCTTTAAGGGAAAGGTTGACGACTTGTCACATTTCCGAAGCGCAGCCATTCTCGAGTAAATCAAGAGTGCTCTGGCAACACATAAACACCGACTCTGACCGACAAGAAATACTTGGCCGGGGTCAGCCTTCCAAGCCCCTCAGAGCGACGTCAAACCCGTCCACAGAGATAAAACACACACAGACACACACACAACGTTTGTTATGCATAAATTTTTTCCGATGTACAATGAATTACAAATCCGCGATGAAACATTTCACCCCCGATGACGTCAATAACATTGACCGGCCACTACGGCTCACACACTGGTCAAAGGTCAACCTATTTTAAGAGATTTTCTTTTTTCGAAAAGCATCCAGGAGGAGGGGACAGCTCATTTTGTAACATGACGAACATGTATGTGAATGACCTTCCTCATAAATCGTACTTTTAAAGGTAAACGTGTATCTCGGTGACTCATTAATTGTAGTTCCCGTATCTGCGGATGTGTGCCAATGAACTTTCCACAAGCGTTCATCTGCGTTGGTTTATGGCATACTTATAAAATTATGACATTATGAATATATTTTAGGGCTCGCTAGCGGAGCGTGACAAACTTTTCTTCACAGTGTTCTTCGGCAGGTAGGTGATGGGAGTGTGCCTTTGATGATAGAAGCATGGAATTTTGTACTCAGTCAGAGTGCGGGAAAGATATTTGGCTATCGGGCTATCGCAGATTCGTCCTTTGAAAGGTAGACAAGCAATATTGAATATTTAGAAAAACGCTTGTTTTTCCAAAATTCAAATCTGTGATGAAGCTCTAGTCGTATTATTACTACAGTACACATGTATGCTTTAAAAAGCATAGGACATGTAGGAAGTACATGTAGCTACAAGGAAAAGCACAGCCAAATTATGCTTCCCAGAATAAGGTTACCAGCCAAAACGATACACTTCACCATGTACCTGGTATCCTGCCAAATTCGCTCTGCAGAAAGTGTTTTTGTGAACTGCTTTTAAGCAGCTCGATGAAATTGGCCCCTGGACTGGCCCCAGTGTGACTTTGCTTCTGTCCCATGGGTGGGCTGACATTGCAGCCTTGCCCTCGGAAATCAATGTGCCTTGCCCCCGCTCTAGCAAGTAGACAACTCTAGCTAGTTTGTAAATCTACTCGGGGGATGCCTATTTTGTATTCAACTGCTCTTGCATCATATCGGTATGATCTTCTGCAATCCTAAATCCTTAAGCTACTTTCAGACTAAGCCACTTGGTCTGAGATTCAGTTAATCTGAGCCTATTACCATAAAAAGATTAGTCCCAACATATGTTGACCCAAAAAACAAAACAACACAGAAATCCCCCATAAAAATTGGAAATTGCAGCATCCAGGTAGATTTCTCTATTTTGTTTCTCGCAGCCAGAGTGGAAAATAATTCCCCCCTTTTTTTTCTTGTTTGCCCCTCTCAGATTTATATTTGACGGGCTGCAATTACTACAAAGGATCTGCCACAAATCTGTTAACAAGATTTTTTGAATGCCTGGTGCCTGGATGGCTGGTTCTGGAACGGACGGTAAATCCTTTACAGCGATACACGTGTACGTGTCCCAGTGCCTGTTCTGCTGGTGTGCGCACAATTGAAGCGTTTACTTATTGTCTGCGAATTCAGTTTCGTACAATTATTCTGTGGCGGCGATGAGTTCTACCGAGGGTTCTTCCCAGGTTTTTTTTGTGTGTTTTAAACCGTGGGGAATTCTGGACTTTAAAAAATTGAGCACGTTTGGCCGAAGCACGCTGAATTGAAACGCCGTCCTTGGAGAATGTTTTCTTCTTGATGTTTAAAAGACTGTACAGTCTGGAGCATTTTAAACAGGTTTATTTTATGAATTTGATCTTAAATATAGTTCAAAAAACTTTAAACGATTGGATTGTCTTATATGGTTTTTGAGGCAATGCATGGATTATTGGTGAGGTATCAGTTTGCGGTAACACCATGTGTATAGTTATCTACTTTGCTGTGTAGATTTTGTTCTTTAGAGAACTTGTCTTGCTATTTATTCTACTACCGCAGAGTAGATTTTCGGAATTCGGGAGACTTCTCAGTTCTGAAAAGAACTGTCCTGCTTATTAACTAAAACCAGGGCTGAAGGTAGTAAATCGGCCTGCCGTCGATTTCACCAAACTCTTCCTAACTTAGGATTAATCTTAGGACTTAGGACGAGTTAAGTTCCGTATCCATAGACGTTAGGACACATTGAACCCATGCTAAGTTAGGACGAGTTACTCATCCTAAGGACGAGTTACTCATCCTAACTCGAGATAGGATTAATCCTAGCGCTTCATGAAATCGGCTGTTGGACTACTACTTTAGCTTAGTGGATCGCGGGGATTTCTCGTAATTAACTGCACTGCCCCGGAATAAGCTCTTTTGGTCTCAGTATTTCGATTAGATTGGATTGTCTTCCCATCAGGCAGAGACTGTCACATAAAAGTGGGTTACTATCACAGGTATTGTCAACTCGATTATCTGGTGCCTCATTTATAAAAACTGAAGTGACGAGCCAAAAGAAATACTTTCTTTAAAATAAAAAAAAAACAATGAACCACACCATTTGCATGTTGAAGTTGAATCAATGTCTGGTACAACTGACTCGTTCAGTAACAAGCGTACACACTGTACTCCAAATTTAACTTGTGTTCCCTCACGGAAGGTTCTCAATTCTGAAACACACCGGTACTCAGCGGTGGATCCAGGGTCTCCGGTGGATGTAAAAGGAGGTGCCTGGATTGGTAACCAACAAGCTGCCCCCCCCCCTCCCCCAATGGAAAATCTTTTTGAATCCGACCGCGATGTACGGTGAGATTGTGAATAACAACAAATTGCAAGATAAGCGAAAAACAACTCATTACTAGTAATTTCCTTATGTACATGTTGTTGACATTTTGAAGCGAACGCAGAAATTGAATTTGGTGGTGCCAGTCATTCCTAAATTAGACGTAGAGACAAGCAGAAATCTGTTATGCAGGACTTTAATCAAATGTACAACAATTATTTTGTGTGCGTTAATCAAACCTTCATTTCTACTCCAGACGAAGACGTGTCGGGCAAATAATAGGATTAAAATATCCTCTTCACATGCGTATTGAGAAAATTTTAAAAGGCCCCCCCCCCAAAAAAAAGTAATAATAATAATAATAATAACTCCTGGTTCGAGCACAGAGTTAAAGGTAATGTAGGGCCATACTTTGGTTAGTACTCCAAAAATTAATGACCATAAAAACTTACTCAGTGAGAAGCACTGCAGCTGTTGATATACATTTTTGGGAGAAAGAATTCCCTTCCCAGTAATATGGTTTGGATCACTTTTCACCCATGAACAATTGAATCTGAGAAACGATTCACGCATGAAATCGTTTCTCAGATTTCTGAGGGGTTGGTTGTCCTCTCCTGAATGCTGCGGACAGAGATGCGGTTGGTACCCGCTGTCACGTGGATGGACTCTGTGAGAAAACACAGTGACAGTTTTTTTTGGCAATTTTTTGGGGGCACGTAGACACTGTATTCAGCTGAAACTTTCACGTGTGACTTTTACTGTATTTTTTTTAATTATATAATTGTGACTACAAATCAGGAGTACAGTGACAAAAGACAATCTGTTACCCTACCTTTACGTCAGTGCCCGACTTCTTTTTGTTCCAGGCCATGTCACCGGGCACACCAGATGCACCGGAAAACCTCTGAACGAAAAGAAAGATGAAACTCTATACCGCTGGGGGATGATCGTGCCGGTCCAAAGTACACCCTCATGCTCAGACCGCAAGATGCACCTGCTTCTGTATCGACTTCACGATTAAGTCTACTGATTTTTTTTTATTGTTTATTTTTGTCCTAACTATCATTTACTAATTCAGCTTCCTATACTTCCTACGTTTGGTTAAAAAATGGCGGCACAAATTCTTGAAAAATTCATGTCCACTAACAATGATAAGTAAGGACGGAGATTAAATAACCAATCTATGGAAACTGCAACACGCAATGTTTTAGTTCATGAAGGTAAACAAAAAAATGCACTGTATAGGTGGCTGTCCATAGCATTTCCCGTTGTTTTCTTTAACTCCTATAGCATGTTAAGAGACCCTCTGTATCTGGTCATCACCGTGTGCCCAGACATGGCAAATTGTGTTGACTTTGGACTCAATTTCTTTTCAGGAAAAAAAAGAAAAAAGAAGCAGATTATATCATCCACTGTGATAGGTTGACTGTGCCAGCCTGCAATAAGATATCATGTGGTGAATGCAGTATCTACAAAGTACACAGTCAACCCTCCTACTGTCTGACCATTCAATATCGTCCACTGTGGTTTTTCGAACAACGGGCAGACTATATGCCAGCCAGCAATAGATGAACAACAGCATCATTTAGTGAATGCATCTATAGGTATGATCTGTACAGTAGAAGGTTGGCTCTGGGCACAGTTGTGCCACCACGCACAACCAGACAGACAGTTAACTGGTTTCAAGTGATTCGTCAATGTACTAGCTGGAACATGTTAGAGTACAAGGGTTAAACAGGGGGTAATTGTTCCAAACTAAAACCTCTCGGAGTCCACTGGAGAAACGCCGGAATTCATACGGTGTTACATTTCCAAAGGATATACAGCCTGAATTGGAAAACTAGAGGCTTGGATAAAATGGAGTCATGTCTTTTTTGCCCCTTGGTTGAAAGTTAACATCTTTGAAGGCAAAGGGAGATTCGTTAAAACAATCCTAAAATCAGGGGAAAAAAAACAACAAAACATGACAAATCACAGGCTTATTAAAAAAAGGAATTCCCTTTTTAAAAAAATACAAAATTTTGGAATTTGCCAAGTTTTGAACCGTAAGAGCCCAACCGGAGTAACTACTGTATATGCTACGCTCAATGTTCACACGCCTTTAACGCGTTGACTTAACAGCTGTCCAGGATAATCCAGTCGGATTACGCCGTCAACTTGCGGTGACAGTCGGATAAACAGCGCTTGTTAAACTTGCTACTTTGTTATACATTATGTTTCTTTGCAAATTCAGAATGCCAATTGAACCATATTGGGAGACCATCTGTTTAAAGGGATCGAGTATGACTGGTTATTGTTGGGGAAACTGAAATGACAGTTTTGAATTGTCATTAACTGTGCCTGAGAAATAGTTCCATCTGAATTACTGTCTTGTGTGAAAAATTGTTTCTTCAAAAATGTGAAGTTCCCATTTCGGGCCTCGATTCTCCATTCTTGAAAGCGCAAGGCAGCTAGCTCCTTCTTGGTAAAGGGCGCCTCGATTAGGATAACTTCAATGGGCGCCTGGATTAGGATAACTTCAATGGGCGCCTCGATTAGGATAACTTCAATGGGCGCCTCGATTAGGATAACTTCAATGGGCACCAGGGGAACGTTTTGGTGACCCTGACAAGAACAAAGTTTCGTCATGGTTTACAAGGTGCACTTGAGCAATCTGCAGCCAACCATAACAGAAAAAAAATTGAGGCGTGCCCAAGCCAAGTGAACTGTTTTTTTTAACGTGCCTAACACAACACACAGGATGGCTTTATTCAAGGAAGGAGCAATAGTGGTTAAGTGTCATTGCTTATAATGTAAGGACACAAGTGTCAAGACCGGGACTTGAAACCATTCACACTCTGCCAGTCAGAAACACCACAGCTTTTGTCCTGTGCACTTGACCGCTCGGCCACAACACGTCGCAATACATGATTAGTGGACACATGTCCTAACAATGTTTGAAAAGGTAGGGTGTAGGGCACCTTCTAATAAGAAATGTCACATAAACCAAACAATACATGTATCAATGGCTGTGGTTTTGTCAGCAATACCAGAGTTGGACACGCACTTTCACTTTTAGTTTCTGGTGTTGTGTGAGAAATGAAAACAAAGCCGTCATTGGGTTACATCAAACCCACTATTCTTGCCAAATGACAAAAATTTCCAGCCTACTGGAATTTTGCTCTCACTGCAGACCAAATTTCTGCTTCAAGATCTCAGACCAGCGTCGCATTCAGGGCACAGTGTCATAAAGCTGTTAAAGACAAAGAAATTGCTCCGTAAAGAAAATTGTCGCTTAACAGAAACAAAATGCCAGCCACAATACAAGGTACTGTATTGTGTTCAATACAAGGTACTGTATTGTGTTTGTAACTGGTTGCCCTGCTAATTTTTGCTTTAAAAAAAAAGTTACTCAGCACCATTTTCTGTTCAACATATTTATGAAATTGGGCCCTGAATTTGACGATGGTTTAAAATCGTGAGTAGAGAAGAATAATTTTGTAGAATAATTTACAAGACTTTCTCTTTGTTTTTGAACTGTTCTACCCACAGAAAGAAAAAGAAAGTGCCATTAAAAAAGAATTGATTGATTTAAAACATTTACTACCATAGCAAAGTCAAATAGTAAAGAAGAGTTTTTCATAATATACACTTTGTTTGTCTTCCGGCATGTTTCTGGTAGTCGCTGGTTCAAGTCCCGCTCCAGTCAATTGCTCTGTGTTCAACCTAAACTTATTCAACATTTTCCCAGTCAGTTTCCCTTGGGGTTTATCAATTGATAAAAAAAAGAAGATAAGGAACCATTCTGAACAGACTGGAATTGTTTGAGTTGAAACATTTTTACTTCAAGAGTTTAAACATCGAAACAATGCAAACCAGTTTTGCCGTCCCTTGTTCGCCCCAGGAAAAAACAAATTGCTATTTTCCGAACAGCTTGGAACCATTCGAAACGGAACATTTCATTCAAGCTGATTACACATGCAATAAGGGGGTGAAGCGATCTGCAACACTGCATCAGGGGCTCTCTGAGATTGATATAAATCAGTCGAACCCAAAGTCCTTGCGCAGCTAAAGGGTCGTTTATTTATCCAGATGACCGGCATTTTGTACGTGCCCTTTCACCTGTCAAACACCCCGAGGATAAACGAGCTTGCGATAGCAAAGGGTGCGATCTCCCCTAGCCGTAAGTGATGGATTAACAAGGCTCCGGTGATGGAAGCTCGTGTGTTTCTGCGAGGGACATGCCCCGCTGCTGGATCTGGATGGAGGACCCAGACCCTAAGATGCAACATTGCAAGCGACACCTCTTGGTGTTCTAACCGGGGGGGGGGGGAGGCTGTAAAGTGCATCATGGCATCTTCTTCCGAGCTATCTAAGATTCTGAGGTTTCAACAAAATGGGAAGCCATCATCGAGAAAGAAAGATGATCAGCAAACTCAGTGATATGGAACAGCGCTCGCCTGTCTCGCGGAGGTGTGCAAATTACACACACAAGCACTATCTGAACCTGTCCGAACTACGCGCTGAAAAAAAACCCTTCGTATGGGCACTTTGGTATAGACTGGCACCCCATAACTCACAACTCAAGGGGGTGATTAATATGAACTGAGATAATCACGTAGATGGTGTCAAGCAAGTTGTAATGGCACACCAGGCTTTTTAAGAGTGCATTGCCCAAGCTCTCTCTCTCTCTCTCTCTGTTTGCGTCATCAATTAATTCTTCCCACATTATTATCTCCTAATGAGAGAGGGATGTAAACAATTTAGGCGTGGAGAAGTAAGGAGTTGAGAGAAGTGATGAGGAGGAGCAGGGGGGATACGCAACTATTTCCCTCTCCAGCAGCGTACTCAAAAAACATTGCTGCAAGAATCATCACCCACACCAGGAAAATCAATCAGGCTACTCCAGGTCAAATCCCAGTACAAGTCCTGCCCTTGTATTGGGTTTTCAGTCTCTACCTGAGTACATGGGTTACCCATTTGTTTGTTTTTTAATGACTATAACCGAACATTTCTTTATCGTCTTCTACTCATCTAGTTGTTGTCGCTTGCGCTGTTGGTTTTGTAATAAAGCTACTTGGCAGTAGCTTTAATATGCTACAGAAATGGCACAAATGACAGAATTATATTAATGGTTCATCAATGACGCCACATCGATGGCACACAGACAGAACCTCTACAGCACATTGTAGGACCCCTTATAACGAAAGCACAACAAATCTCTAAAGCACCCTGTCAGCAGATCAATGACACCAAGACGGCACATCAATGACACCAAGACGGCACATCAATGACATCAAGACGGCACATCAATGACACCAAGACGGCACATCAATGACACCATGACCAGTGGCAAATTATTGACACCTTGATGGTACACACCAATGGCACCATGACCAGCGGCAGACCAATGGCACAATGATGAGAAAATGACACCTTGTGGCACATCAACAGCACAATGAACACCACAACAGCACATTAATGACACCCAGAACCTCAACAATGACACAATGAAGAAACCCCAATGGCACCCCAATGACACCACAACGGCACAATTAATACCAGGACAGCACATCAATGACATCTGGAACCTCAACAATGGCACCAACCAACAGCACAATCACCCACGAACAGCCTGCCACCTTCAGCTTCTACAATGGCACTCCCTTTATAAATATTTCTTTTTTAAACATCCACGATCAGCAGCATCCTCGTCGAACCTTTCATGATCGGAGCTGTTTGATTTACGGCCAACAAGTAGATTGCCACGAGAAATATTCCTTCAGAGAAACTATAAATTGTCTCCCTCCGTGCCAATCGAAAAAGTGACAACAGGTTACAGCGATAAATAAAGCTCCATCTGCTCTGATTACTTGCTCGAGTTTCTCTCCTTCTCTGACGTCATCGGCTCTAAACCCCCCCCCCCACCCTACCCCCTCCAACAATAGAGCAATCGGAATCGAGTCATTTTGCAGTAGGTGAAATCCCCACAATCTACTAGAGAGGCTCGGTACAACTCTTCAGAAACAAAATTTTTCAGCCACTTTAATCTTCGTTATAAACGGTGACTGCTGCCTTGTTTTAATAAAAACAGCCACCACTCCCCTTCCATTACTGATAAATGACTTGTACATAAAGTCACCCTCCGCCCGCCCCCCCCCCCCCCCACATTGCAAATTCCCCAATCACTGGAAAGTCTAGAGCCTCTGCGAAATATGAGGAATGATGACAAATGTACATGTAGCTCTACTCTAATGAAAATGAATGCAACATGTCGCCACGACCTACAACACAGACATTATTTTAGAATCACTTTGGGGCCCTCGCATACACGTAGCATCTTGAGAAAACAAAAAAATCACGCACCGACGACGTGAGTGTGTGCACGTATGACTTCCTTGGTGGGAAGGGTGTCTGTCTTACTGTCTCAGCATACATTGTACATGCTTAAACATGTTAAACACGGAAAGATTTCAAAACGTTAAAAACTAAACGTTCAGCCAGCCAAGCGCTTCTGGATTGGGATTGGACAAGGTATTTTTTGAGTTGCATCTTTCATTCATTGGTGCATGTCAGAGTACTTCATTGTGTCAGTGCAAATAGCATGCTGTCTGATAAAAAATAGCATTAACGTTATATATACGAGTTTGAATGTGTCAAAATGTCGTATCTCACTTAAAGTAACCCGGCCGGCACACAAAACCATGAGACAATGTTTTTTTGCTCGGAGCATTTCCATGCGAGATACGACATCATTGTACCATCGAGATACAACGATTTTTCACTGACGGCGACAACTTTTAAGTGGGCAGTTTTTAGATGCACTATTCTTCAAGGCTACGCACTGCCTCCTTAGGGGGAAGGGAAGCGGGTGGCTACGCTGCTCCAGTAGGGATACACCTACACACTTTTTTTTTCAAAATTCTGCTTTAAAGGGAAAAAACTTCTTCTTAATTTTTTATTTATTTTTTGTGAATTTTGATTTCAATCCTCTAGTTTTACGAACTACCCAAACATGGTTGATGTTCTATCAAGAATATTGTGCATGTTCTCACTCCAAGCTCATTTTGATTGCGGCAATCAAAATTAGCAACGTTGATTTTAATAAAGGGTTGGGCGTTTTACCAGTTAAAAAAGAAGTTCAAATCCGTTTCCAAACGGTTAAAAAAAAACAATAATAATAAATAAATAAATGTGACCGTCCTTTTCTTTACCCTCTTGCTGTCTGACCATTCAATACCATTCAAGTGGTTTTGAATGATAGATCAACTATGCCAGCCTGAAATTTGATACCATGAGAGAATACAGTACACAGTTAGTTCTGTGCACAGTTGTGCCACCGTACACAACCTTGGCTGGCAGTCGAATGGTTTCAAATGGTTGGTCAACTCAGTGGAAAATGTTGCCAAGAGTCACTGACAGTAGGAGGGTTAAAATGTCAGCCCCAGAAGCTATCCAGAGAGAATGATTGACATACCAATTTATGAGGCATTTATTTTCAATCTCCTACAATTTGTTACACATTTTTTCTTTTATACACCTCCACACCTGTGATTTGTGGTTTCGCAACTGTGAAGACTGGGTGTAGTGCTCTATTTTTAATCCTGATCCATCCTGGAAAGTGTGTTGACATTTTCTCCTTGTGCATGTGGGCTGATTGGAAGTGTTAGAAAATGGTTGAACAGTTCACTGGAAGTCACAAGTTCCATTGGACAATTGTAGATTCCGCACTTGAATAGAATTTGAGATGGGAATATTTCTCTGGAGGATTGTCGTACATGTAGTGGTATGAACTTTTATCATCAGTGAGCTTCCATTTTTTTTTATAGAATTGCCAATTCTTTACACTCTGTCTGAAAAACCCAGCAGAACGCCTTAAATTCATTGCACACTCCCAGGCCTGGAATTTCATCTTTGAGAGGGCAAGGCCATTCTTATTTTGCAAAGGGCACTTCCATTAGAAAATCTTAAAAGTCTATTGGAAACGTTTGAAGGGGCACCAAGGCCAAGTCCAGAGGTCATGGTTTCTGTGTAATTCCAGGCCTGCACTCCAAGTTGGATCTACATGTACATGTAGTTCCAGCTTCCGGCCTTCGCACATCATCGAGGTAAAGCCTAGGCTTATCCTGTTCCAGATTCCCGCCTCCACGCGCCATTGAGCAAAACCTGTGCTGGGCTAAACCCCATCAGCAGTACTTCGGCAACACATCCAGCACCAGGGTTCAGTCTTCTCTTTGAGACGGATCAGAGCATACTTGTCAAAACAGTGAGTTGTTAAAGGCCCTGTACACTATTGGTAAGATCGAAAAACACAATGTTCACAGATTCACACATAACTTACGTGATTTAAAGTAGGTAATGGTAGAAAGGGTTCCTTAAAATATTTCTGCCTAAAATGCTATACTCGTTTCTCAGTAAAACAATAGTAATTATCGCGTGTGATAATTTGAAAAAACAGAAAACACATAAGATTTCTTTTCACTATTTTCTCGAGACCTCGATGACCAATTGACATCAAACTTTCACAGGTTTGTTGATTCATGCATACGTTTAATCACACAAAATGTGGACACTGAATTTGAGCTGTTACCAAAAGTGTACAATACCTTTAAAACCTCAACTCGTCGTGAGATTGAACTGAGTGCCACAGTCTCTGCGAACCTCCACTAGATTGGTTTACACACCTTGCACCGTGACAACACAACGCCGGAATTCCAGACAAGAGTCATTATTATAAACAAGCCTTCATGTCATGACACCCTGAATTCACCTGCGATTCAGGGTTTATTATTGGCAATTCGGGGTGATCCATGCAACCCGAAGAAAGGGGCTCACGATCCATCCACTGGGGGGGGGGGCTGTAGATATAACCTGGTTCCTGTATTGATTGACGCCGAGCGATGATATCGCACTAGCACCCACAGGTGGCAAACCTAATTCACTTTGCACTGAGGGTTTGAACATGACACCTCAAGTCCGGCTTACATACGACGAGTGATAAGTCAAGTCTCCAGGTGAGACTGTTTCTTCATCTTTTGAGTGTGTACACATACAAAATTTCGGTCAGCTTGAGTGGCCTAATTGTAAAGGCCCTAGCGATGGGCGGGGTTAAAGCCGAAAAACAGCCATGGAATACTGGGTAGGTAGGCCATAACCTCTGTTTCCCTTGGTCTTCACCTTATAGTGCCCCTTCAAAAGTTTCCAATAGACTTTTAAGATTCACCAATGGAAGTGCCCTTTGCAAAATATAGAATGGTCTTGCCCTGACAACGATGAAAATCCTGGCTTGGAAATAAGAAGAAGAAAGATTGATGTAAACTACAAATCATGTACACTGTATGTGTTCAGTAGTCTTGCATGCAAGAAAATGATTTTAAAGCAGGCTGTGAAAAGTTCTACCAAAGACTGTCACTGACTGTCCTAAATTCACCCAGACAAATTAATTTACATACACATAATACTCTTTGCATCAGGGGTAAAGAATGTTCTTTTGGGTTTGACCCTTAAACCAATGTGTGATAGTAGCACTGTGCATACTCCAAGACCTGCGGGTGAAAAAAAAAAAAACAATAGGCCACTCGGGTGGGATTCGAACCCACAACACACTAATTTTACAAATGGTTACAGGAGACTTGTTAAACAGGAAGAACACTATCACACTCTGGGCCTTTTCCAAACCTAGCCTTGGGCTCCAGAATCAACTTTGGAGCAGTGCTTTCATTTTGCATGGTGCTGCAACATCAAAGGTAGCCCGGAGCCAGAGCCAGAGCCAGAGCCAGAGGAGGAGTCGGGGACCGAGGTTTGGAGAAAGCCCTGCTGGCAATTTAGACTGTTATCATGGTGCGGCCATCTTGATTTTTTTCTCCCATTCCAATCAATGTAACCAAACCGAGGCTGGACGGAGAAATAGTCTGGTTCCTTTTTGTGCAATGAATATTAGCATTCGTTACTGTTACTGGATACAAGAAACATGACCAAGATGGTGGCAGCATGACAAAGGTCTATTGGATGACCTTGGGTACCCCTATGTCTCCACGCAGGAGGAAAATAAGGCAGTGTCTTACTTGTGTGACATGGCCATAATAGCTGCAGCGAGAACAACAAACCAATACATCTAAACAGTCCGACGATTATTTTCAGATGGTCTGTTCACAGACGCCAAAGTCATCCAGCAACAAAGTGCTCAATCCACAAAACTTCAGCCCCAGTTGAAGCGTGAACACCGCTGTAAAGTGGTGTAACCATGTACCCGTACAAAAAAAAGGTGCCACCATGTGCTCTTCTCTCTGCACAGAGAGTATCAACACTTCAAAATGAACACGACTCTGAGCTGCTTCACACTTCAGTATGTAACTGGATCGCCCGGCCAGCAGCCCTATTCCACTGTCAATATAACTAGCCACTTGTTCTAAAACTCCATACTGCATGGTGCACAGAGCGTATTACTCCATCCAAAATCCATCTCTCTTGCACAAACCATAAGCTCCATGCATCAACAGATGTAAATAAATGTCTTCTCCGTACAGCTGGCCAGGTTCCGTGTGTTAATAATATATGGCCTTATGGTCTCTTAATAAAAAGTGCCTTACTAACGTTACTAATGCATGTCATGAGACACTGCGGAAAATGTTGACTATTGTGTACATTATGTATTTGTTTATATATGTTGGCTATAAATTTCGTATTCCGATATCAGTCAGCTCTTTTATTCATGTAGGTCCTTAACGACACTGCATGTAAATAAAGCAGAATGTTTTGCAGTGCTATTAAAGGGCGATTACCTCGTAGTTTAGTAGTTTGTAATTTGTTGTTGCCTTATTCAGTGAAAACAAAATCTATTAGCTTATTTGCGTCATCGTACAGGGGTTCCGCATTCGAGACCAGACCATTTCATTATTATTATTATATATAAAAAATTAGGGGGGGGGGAAGAACTAGACTTTTTTTAAATTTTTATTTTGTTCCTCCCTCCTACAGCCTATTTAAATAAACTCCCACTACAAGTTAAAGACTACCGGTTCACAACCGTTGTTATTCCCAATCCAATAATGTGGAACACAATGCTTCACTTGCATTTATGGCAAAATAAACCATCTCTAGGTGGCATACACAACGCCATTGATTTTGATTCTTCACCTGGTTAGGCCAAATCTTTAAAAAATAGCCCGTCCAGTTGTCTTGAAAAATTTGTCAGGCGGCCATTTAAAAAAAAAAAAAAAAAAAAAAAAAAAGGGGGCCCTCTTCCTTCCTTCTTTTCAAAAAGGCAGGACCCTAAACATGTTTTTTAAAATTCATTTTGCCTCAGCTCACATTTGTAGCAGCTTGCTTTGGTTAGGGAACTTGACTACCTCATTGTTGCAGGATTCTGCTTTCTTTATTGATTTCACATTCCTCGATGCCTTTCGACCACTGATTGAGTCGATGGGGGGTAAACAAAACGATGTGATTCTTCGGAAGGTAGACAATGAGCTTTGATCGATCACCCCAGATCTGATCATCAACGCAGTCAAGGCTGTATTGGGTTTGAATATCTTGCCATCTAGACAGTCAGTTTGCTCTGCAGGGCTCAATTTCTTAAAGTGGTTTTATAGCACAAAATTTTGCTTTGCAAGCAAAGAAAAATCTTGCTTAGTTGAAACAGGTTACCAGCTAAACATCAAAGGTAAAGTGTATTGTTTGTGACTGGTTCCCGGCTAATGTTTGCTTGTTGAGAGGCAGTTGGAATCCTTCTAGCCACCGGGCTAGCCTGGTGGTCTAGCGGTAAGACATCTGCTCTAGCGTAGCAAAGGTTGTGGGTTCGAATCCCACCCGAGTGATATGCCTAGTGGAACTTGTTTCAACAGGAATCGGGAAAGTACCGAGGATACAGTGCTTAACACAATGGTGTAAGGGCAAAAAAATCATACTCTTAGAAAAAAGAAGTACCATTCTTTACTTACAAAACATTTTGACACTGAACACTGCGTACTAGTTTACAAACAAGTTTACAAACTTCCCTGTACCTGCTGGAGGGGGGGGGGGGAGGGGGAGGGGGCGGTTATGAAAGAAAAGCAATTGCAGAAAGAAGACGCTAAATGAGAACAATCTATCCCTCAACTCCTCTGTCAAAACAATGTCTTCACCTGTTCTACTTCTTGATTTTGAAAGAAAAAACACTGCTGAAAGACCATCCGCCGCGACAAAATATTCAAACTGTTCACAGCATGCAACGGGGGTCTGGGGGCGTCGATGGCAAATACAGGCAGATAGAACTCAATTAGAATAGATTGCCCTCGCTTCAACTCTTTTAAAAAAAATATTTAGTCTTCCAACTGTTTCTACTACCCTTTTTATCACAACACGATAACGGCCAGACAGGCCGAGGCAAGTTTGCAAATTTTCCCACACCTTGCGTGGGTTGAGGACAGTACGGAGGGGACGAAGATTGGAAATTGGCATATATAACAGAAGTACATACATTTACGCACAACAGCGTGTTGTACATGTATAGCTCTTCATTTTATATACACTGAGTGTACAAACACACAGGGAATTGGCCATCTCTTTTCCGCATTGCATGATATTGCTTGACGCTGGTGGTACCTTTTCATTTTGGCCGTTTTTTTTCCTTCTTCTCTTTCTTACGGTCTCTTCAAGTCCGTCACGTTCATGTACCTTACGTGGGAGTTGTGTGTTCCTGTGCGAAGGGCCGTGGGGTGTTGCGTTACAACTGAGTTTAATCAAAATATCGA
Organism: Pycnopodia helianthoides; assembly: GCA_032158295.1. Lineage (NCBI taxonomy): Eukaryota > Metazoa > Echinodermata > Asteroidea > Forcipulatida > Asteriidae > Pycnopodia > Pycnopodia helianthoides. Next base: position 8,311,664 of record CM063261.1, read on the forward strand.
GGGCCGGCTCTTTCCCTTTAGCCGGGTTTCCTATGTTTTTTCTGGTTTTTTTGTGTGTGTGTTCCCCCCCCCCCCCCATGCAGCCTCCGACCTGTTGATCTGATTCGGTATGGGTTAGGAGGACAATTAAAAGGACTGTTTGAGTTGGAATAAGCAGTCAACATAACTTAAGTAATGGAGGCATTAGGATGGGAGGCAGGGAACTCGACAAGTCAGCACAGATGAGAGGGCAATATAACTTGAGATTTGGCTTGCGCAAGAGGGAACCAAACTATGATTCAGCATCCAAGAGAGGGCATTATACACATGAAGAAACCTATCGCATGGGAGAGGGCAATATAACTATCATTGGGCACAGGAGAGAGGGCAATATACGAACTTGGTTCGGGGAGGGGCCAACTAGATTCAGCATCAAGAGAGGGCATTATACACATGAAGAAAACTTCGAGGAGGCATATAACTATCATGGCACAGGAGAGGGCAATATACAGAATTGGTCGGCGAGGGAACCAAATATGAAACAGCACCAAGAGGGGCATTAACACATGAAGAAACTTGCATGGGGCAATAATATCATGACAGAAGAGGCAATAACAAACTTGTTGGGAGAGGAACCAAACTAGATTCGATCAGCACCAGAGAAGGCATAACAAAAACATGTGAAGTGAAGGTAACTATCATTTGGGCACAGGAGAGAGGGGGCAATATAACTTAGGATTTGGTTTGGGCAGATGGGGCACCAACTATAGCCAGCATTGAAGAGTGCGCAATGTACACGTACATGTATGTAAGAAACCTTCAGCATGGGAGAGGGCAATATAACTGCCACTGGGCACAGGACAGAGGGCAAATAAATTATAATTTGATTTGGGCAGGAGGGGAACAAACTATGATTCAGCATTGAAGAGAGGACAAATATACACGTACCAGTAAGAAACCTTATAGCATGGAGGGCAATATTTAACTGCATTGGACACAGGAAAGAGGGCAATAAAGAACATCAAGGAATTTGAATCAACTTACATTACATGTTAAGGGGTGCATCTTTTGGGGGTGAAAAAATGAACAACAATATGAAAACGCTCTGAACAAAGGCAACACTGTTTAAATTTCCTATATTATTGTACAATGTATGATGTCTGTTATAACTTTGCGTCTAATAATCAACAAGGACCACAAAGCTAGGTTTTGACCCAGGTCAATCTCCCTGAAAGTGAGCTTCCTGGAGCTTGACCCAAGGTCAATCTCCCTGAAAGTGAGCTTCCTGGAGCCTGGTTCACAAAACCCGTTATAATCAGACTAGTATTATTCAGAAGGCAGTCACTGCTAAGCCTCGCGTGTTTAAGTCTGAAGACCACAGCACGGAGGGCCATGAAAAAGACCGAGGGTCAAGAAGTTAATTTGCTTTTCTCGTCTCATGTTGTCGATTGCCTCGTGCGAAATCATTTATCGAGACAAAACCAGGGTTCTGGTCACCGGAGCCAGCTGAGATCACACGCTGAGACTCCGCGGACAAAACTCCCCCAGAAAATAGATCTCTAATCCTCTTGATGCGTCAGGTATTCAAAGTCGACCACTTGATTTCCACGATCGTGATTGAAGTTGCTCTTTCTCGTTTTGAACGCTCCCCGCAGCAATTTCGAAAAGGGAGATTCCACTTTATAGGGAAGGCATTATCTACCGGGAGTCAGCCCGAAATAACTAGTGAGCCGAGCGAAAAACTTGTAAGCCCGGTGAAAAAACTTGTGAGCAGAGTGAAATCTTGCGAGCAAAGTAAAATTCTTGTAGTGAGCCAAAATGCCCCTTGCGAAAGAGTGCAACATCCTTTTTCCGACGTGCTTAAATACATTAAGGGCAGACGTTTCCAGCTGTCTCACCCGCCAGGATCACGTACGTATGAGTTACACCTTAATAAACAAACAAAATGAAATCAATGAAAATAGTCTGCACTTAAAATGATCAAATGTCAGAACATTTTTTTTCTTTCTAAGTGCTGGTAGATCATGTACAGAGTGCAAGAAATCCAGTGGGGGAGGGGGGAGGAGGAGGGAAGTGTTTCCAACTACATTGAAAACTTTGCGCTGCTACTATATTTCAGAATAAAGGGCATATGACCTACGAGTATTTGTAACAGGTACATGTACATGTATCTCCGGCTTGACCAGGGCCCAATTTCATAGAGCTGCTTAAGCAGAAAAAAAATTGCTTAACAATTTTCTGCTAAGCAGAGATGAGCAGGATACCAGTCACAAACTGTAGATGTGGCATGGCAGTTTGGCTGGTCACCTTCTTCTGGTAAGCATCGTTTTGTTGTGCTTAGCTACTTTTTGTGCTTTAAAAGCAGCTCTATGAAATTGGGCCCAGATTGGTGGCAAAAAAAGCTCTCAAAATAATTTCTAGTGGGATAACACTTAAAGGAAAGCAAATTTCTTAACAACACGATCAACAACGGAAATTTGTAGCATGTGTAAGTGGTTAACGCAAACATGTGCCTAATACCAATGATTATAGAGCGACAAAGGCGCAAGATAGAAAACTTGAGCTTTATCTATTGTTGGAACGTGAAATACGAATGGGCGCCATTTCAGCAAGCAAATGTTTTGTTACATCTTTGATAGCAATGGTCATTGTCTGCACTGATCCATTGTCGCATCAAAAGAGTTGCTTGCTGAAATGGCGTCCAGTGCACACTTCACATTTCAGCCCGAGTTCACCATCATGCGCCTTCGGCTCTCTAAAAACCTTTGTTATTTTTGTGTGTATGTTTTTTTTTTTCGAGCATCAATCAACGATATTGCACTCGAACATTTTAAAATAGCCTTAGAGCATTTGCACTATAAAGCTACATACATGTAATATCAGACCCTAAGTTAATTCCATAACGGATTAAACAAAAAATGTAAAAGGCATGGTTGAATGGCTTCCATCCATCACTCAACTGTTACATTCCTCCGTCCATTGTATCCAACACTGAGAGCAAGTTATCTAAAAACACAAAACAATCAGTAGAATGTGTCCGTCCCCCCCCCCCCCCCTTTGTCCAAGGCAACTGCACTCCATTCTTCAATTGCCTGATAGGGAAACACATTCTGAAGGGTCGCCACGGCAACAACTGCAATCATTGACTGAATGAGTTCCCCCCCCCCCCCCCCCCGCTATCAATTTAAATAAAAAACGTTTTGCATCTTTCGGATGCGGGCGGTAAGAGCGAGATAAACGTGAGCAAGTACACCAATTCATTTGCAAAATTTCTGATTAGATTTTGAACAACAAGGGCACACCAGACTCTCTGAGAGAGAGTGAGAGAAAAAAATTAATAACAAAAAAAATAAACATACACGAGGTAATTATTGCTGGAGTGAAGGTACGTCTGCACAATCATAAAGCCCTTGTCACTTTCATTTAGGTCTCTTTCGCTTCATCCTGGATTTGTCTTATCCAGGCAGTTTCGGAATTAAGTGATAGATAGACTAGACGGATGATTGCTTTGGTCCTTGCGGTGTTTTTGATATCACCTCCCCCAACCCCCCCCCCCTTCCCTCCTCTCCCGAAATATTTTGGGTGTAATTAATGTTTCCAGCTTCTCGGCCAGTGCGACCTTAATAGGCGTTGACTTTTAAAATTGCCGAAGGAGAAGACACTATTGAATACAGAAATCACTCCTTCGTATGTCGACTGCGATCAAGAGAACGATCTATCATTCCGCCGTGACAACACAACTGATTGGAACCGACGACGTTGCGCCACATTCACGGAATTTAACTTCATGATACAGAGCGATAACGGAATATTTAAAAACAACACCCCCCAAAAAAGCAGGTTTAACCGTCATGATTTGGTTCTTGACAACGACGTCACAACCAAAGCCGGGGAAGAAGAAGAAAAAAAAGGGTCTTGATGGCGGAGCACCCGAAATTGAATTTGTCGTTAAATAATTAGATCAGGCGCTATTATTAGCGAGTGAGGACAGACTTACATATTGCAGCGCCCTCGGCATGTGGCATGGCTGTTCAGCTTGCATCTAAATTGTGTTGACACATGCGGACAACAGCTAACACGCAGAGAAAGTCAAACCCCGTACACTGCTTAAACGACAGCGACTGTTCAAACGGCAACTTTATACATACGTATATATTTAAAAAGGATCAAATTCCTTTTAAAAAAAAAACGGTGAAATGAAAAGTACAACGTGTTCATGTGCACGTATCTTTCTTTAAAGGCCATCTCGTGTTTTCATCCAATCGGAATCAATGCGACCCAAACTGAGGCTGGGAACCAGAAAGACAAAATTATAGTCGGGTCTCCTTTTGGGTATAGGTGTGAACCAGATTACATGACTGCTGATGGCACATTAGGAACATGATGGTAATGTAACAGTCCTCGGGAAACCTGGCATCACGCTTCATGTGTTTCCACCACTCAGCCATGATATCTGAGTTACCGCTGATCGAAAGAAGCAACGTATGGTTTCCGGGGGAAAAAAAAAGAGAGAAAAAAAAAAAAAACTACATTAAACTTCAGCAATTTCGGAGCTCGTGTTCGTAGAAGCTGTTTGAAGCGAAGTGTACCAATTAAAACAACCACGGGAGGTTTCCGTCGCATACTTTCACCATGTCAATTATTTTCAACCTTGTGCCTGCCTGCAAACTAATTACAAAACAGCTTCATATTCAGAGGGAAATTATACCTCAGATTAATTAACATTAGTAGGAGACATTTATCAGTGCTGAGTAATTTGGTAATCGCCAACTGTTTCCTCCAATTTCCTCCTATTTTGCATATTTACCTGGTCTCATTTATTTCTTCACCACAAACCTTTTACGCGCATAATTTCATTTATCGTTGCTAATATTTTGGTAATTTCCTACCAATTCTTTCAATTAAGAATTGACACTGTCCACCATCTATAACTATAAAAACAAAATTAATTAGACTACACTCGACTTCATTGTGTCAAAATGTCACCTTTCAACAAGTTAACACTTTTTGGTGTTTTTACCTCATTATTTCTCCAGCGCAAAACTTTCACGTAAGAATTTCAACGAGAATTTAAAGCACAAAGCAGGTAATCCCTTGCCAAGCGAACACCAAAAAACCATTGCAAGCCTACAGATTATTAATTGGCTTTTAACTGTTTTGTTGAGAAATAACTAAAAATGTTGTTAGTAATTTAGGTAAGTAATCTTGCAAGCCACACACACCTTGCAGAACAAGTGAAACAGCCTTTGACCCTCCCCCCAAAAAAGATTTTAAAAAATAAAAATAAATAATAACAATAATAGTGTAAAAAATTAAACCATAATTTCGAGTGCAGGCGTATCCAGCAAACCTCACCCACCAGGATCATGCACATGATGTACTTGGATGAGTTACAAAATAACTGGCAGCCTGGATAACTTAGCGTCAATTCAATTTTTTTTTAAAGCCTGCAAACCAAATAAAAAAATACAACATTTTTGTGAAAGTGCTGGTAGATCAAAAAATTGTACATGCACAAAGAGCAACAAAACTCCAGGGGGTGTGGGGGGGGGGGGGGGCAGGTCCAACAGCGATTAAAGCCTTCGAGCCGTGTACTTTCTTCAGAATTAAAGTGCATGACCCACGCTACATTTAACTCCGGTTTGACCAGATTGGCGGTGGGTCACGCAGTACGACGTGGCCGAAAGGGACATGCGATATTAAAACCATTATGAGCACATTGCACTGCCCTCTGGCATTTATATTATTGGCTCAATAATTCCGGTCAGGATTTTTTTGTCAGATCTGCGGCACTGAATCAAATGCATAACTGGAAGTTTGGCGGTTCTCTCAAGCGTGGTTTTATTGTTGCGTTCGATATTAAAGGGGAATCCCATAAAGTTGGAGATTATTTTGTTATGATCATCTGATATCTATAATTCTAGAGACAAGTACTGTGCACTTGGTGCTTTGAAGAGTCTATGGGAAAAAACTCCACCTAGGCATACTAATCCTATGGGATTCGAACCCACAACCCCTACCATCCTAGAGCAGAAGTCTTACCACTTGACCACCGAGCCGGCCCGGTGACAAGCGTACAGTGCAAATCCTGCATACGAGCATCGAGTACCTCAACAATTTTATCCTGGTAGGAACCCTGCTTAAAGAGCCATGCTTAGGCCAAACTACCATAACTTGGTTCAAGAATGGCCCATAGTTTTGAGGAATCCTTGGGGTAGAAACCTGCTCGGAAAGAGTCAAGCTTAAGCCAAATTTCCTTAACTGGGTTCAGAATGCCCCACAGTTTTGAAAATCCGGTAACAAGAGTGATGCTTGACCAAACTTCCATAACTTGGTGCAAGAATGCCCACAGTTTTAAAAAATCCTGGGAGAACCATGAAGAGTGATGCTTAGACCAAACTTCCATAACTTGGTTCAAGAATGCCCCCCAGTTTTAAAAAAATCTGGGGAGAACCCTGAAGAGTGATGCTTAGACCAAACTGCCATAACTTGGTTCAAGAATGCCCCAGTTTTGAAAAATCCTGGAGAGAACCCTGAAGAGCCATGCTTAGACCAAACTGCCATAACTTGGTTCAAGAATGCCCCACAGTTTAAAAAAATCCTGGGGAGAACCATGAAGAGTGATGCTTAGACCAAACTTCCATAACTTGGTTCAAGAATGCCCCACAGTTATGAAGAATCCTGGGGACAACCCTGCGAAAGAGCCAGCGCACATCAAAACACAAGAGTTTTATTGAACTGAGCCCACATTATGACTGACCCCTCTCACACAAAACTGAACCGCATAGGTTGGTAAACAGAGTTCCAAACTCGTTGAAAAAAAATAATAATCTTAATGCACGTCAAAGTTTCTGTAGATTAAGACTAAGAGACTTCTCTGTTTTTAGTAAGTTTTTTGTTGTTGTGGGGGGGGGGGTGTTCAGTGTTTGACCTGTGAAACCCCAGGAAGTCAGTCTACAGTTGATTTGTCTATTGATTGTCCATATCTTCCCACAAATTCGTCCGCAGAATGTTGGCGCAGATTTTGCAATAATACATCTAAACTGCAATCAATTCCGGTGCTGTTTACACAGAGGGGGAATTTAACCTCTGTGCAAACGGGAAATTGTCAGGCAAAGTACAAAACGTGTGCCGGGGATATCGTCATGGGGGTCTCCATGATGCTTAGAAAGTGCATCAGCACTCAGAGGTGATTGTTGCTAATTGCTTGGCTTCAGTGCAACGAGGGGGGAGGGGGGGGTTGGCTGAGGTTGTGCACTTGAACAGCACGGCAGTGCTTTACTTGCTGGTGAAGTCGGCATTCGGCCGGCGGTGGCGAGAAAAACTTTACAAATGTAGGTAATGATCGTCACGTTTGAGTTTCAGGACACCCTGCAGACAGGACTTGGTCTATGTAACTGGGCTGGAATTACACGCAGGCCATGGCCTCTGTTGCCCTGGTCTTGGCCCTGGTGCCCCTTCGGAAATGTCCCATCGGCTTATATGATCTTCCAATGGAAGTGGTGCCCTTTGCAAAATAAAACTGGCCTTGTCCTCTCAAAGATGACATTCCAGGTCTGCTGTGAGTCAGGCACACTGTGTACAATGCTAGAACTGTTCAGGGCTCATATTTAAAGAAAACAAACACTCAGCAACAGAGGTAACTCAGCTCCCAACTTTCACCGAAAAACATTTGTACGAGATCAAAAATATTTTCTTTTCCCAGATGAACTTTTAAGAGATTTGGACGAGAAAAGCTCCAGTAAGGTAAATCTTCAACAACCAACAACAACAACAACAACAAAATCGCTGGACTTGTTCTGTTTTAAGGTTAATCATGGCCACGTGCTAAAATTACTAGACTTGTGCCAGTCCGGTGGGTATTTTTTTTTTTAAGTTAGATATTTTTAAACAGCATTCATTATTCTGAATGGCCCCCTTAGAAATAAAATTACCTAAACAAATAAAATATAAATTTGTAAAAAAGGCATTTGTACTTGGTTTCAGTTGTGCCCACAAGAACTCGACACATTCAACTTCTCCTTCCCCCCCCCCCTCCACCACACAAAAAATGGCGCGGGCTAGCAAGCAAACGACATCGTGATCAGCGCCATGCCATTGCCTCTTGCCATACATTTGGCGCGCTCATGTAAAAATGTGGCACAATATAATTTGTCGTCGTTCACACTCGCTGCTTTGCAAAAATGTTAAACAAAACGTTTAACAATAACTCATTCCATCTGTTGGAAATCAAAGGATGAATGCAGTCAGGAAAAGTGAGGGCTTTTACGGGCAAATCCCTTCGAGGAGTGCACTTAGCACTTCCGCACTATTGAAACCCGTTATCTTGAATTTAAAAAAATATTGACTACATGGCGTGTTATACGACCAATAACTGTTATTAACAAAGTGTCCCCACAATTTGCGGTAATGTACTAATGTACATTAAGCCTCAAAGCGTGTGTGGTGAATGTGAAAGTCTAACGGAAAGCAAATACTACCCGCCGTCCGTGGGTCTAAAGATGCGAATAAACACTGTAGACATCCTCGGATTGAACCCCGTGGGAGAAGGGGGGGATTGGTGATACGTACCCCCACCCACTATTTGAGCTTGCCGGGGCGGGGAGGGGGGGGGGTTGGAAAGGAGAGGGTGGTATGCAATAACGTGTAGGCTTTGTTCAAAAACAGACAGAATGGTTCGGATGCGAGAGGTGCAATTATGAGCGATTGTACAGGCTTAACATTAACACCCAGGACCACATGCCCAAGGCCAGTCATTCTAATGGCAGGGCCCTAGACTGGTACGCTGTCCTTATCAGCAAGGATAAGGACAGGCACCGGTCTATTAGTCAAAGAGATGGTCACTGCTACTGGTCCCCTGTCCAACTGGTCCCCCTATCTGCAAGACCGCAATGGGATGCGAGGTCAAAGGTGCATTTGTCAGGATTCCTCCAAACGCTCAAAGCCGGTCTCTGGCGTTAAACACGAGCCTCGAAGAGTGACGTCAGGTGTTCGGGCTAGCAGGGCCCCTCCTTCCCCTCCCCCTCCCCCTCCCCCTGTACAGTCACGAACAGACCCGGTGGTCTTGTGTTCTTCACATGAGTAATAGTATTTAAACAATACCCCCGCCTGTAACATCTCTAAAAAATATAAACAAAACGTTGACTGTAAATATCTCTCAATTCTGCAGAGTGTGATCAAATATCTGTCCAATCTGTTGAGTATCGAAGTCTACTTGCCCATTACACAAATGAGATAAAGCGTCTCTTAGAGCTTGTCCAAATAAAAACAGCTCATTTTATTACTCTAGTCTGGTAAAACAATTTCCGCAAGCCCTGCGGTCTTGATTTTCTCCCCAAATTCCGAGCCCTGATAAAATGTCACAGCAGAACAGTTTTGTTTTCGTTTTATGCACTACAAATGTGGTCCTATTGTAGGGTATTGTATTTGACTGGCCTTTTAGAAACGTTTTGTGCGAGAAACGTTTCTCTGAATGAAATGCTTTCGAAACCCTCTCTTTGAAACCACATTCCTTTGAAGGGAATTGATTCTCAGAATTGTATACACTATCAACAGCTGCAGTGCTTCTTACCAAGGAGGAAGGAACCTTCCTCCATGTTCTTACCAAGTTGGAGTAATTACCAAGGTGAGGACTTTGCGAGAGGATCCAGAGTGAAACGTTTATTGTCCACATGTATGGTTCTTATTCGAGTGGGTCAATTTTGAATCAACATACTCCAGGCATCTGTGATTTTAGTAACGCTGAAGACTATGTGTACAATGTAGGCCCAGTTTATTGCTCAATGGTAGGCCCTGCACAGTGCATGTTGACAGGTTGTAGCCTGAGTTGGCTGTGGTTTGTGCACGGACCGGTAACCATTATGTGAAAGCTGCAGTCTAGAGAGGACCCTATATATAACCCGTACCATGGTAGAGCATGGAACTGAAGCACCATGGAGTGTGTGCTGTAACAAAAACACCACAGTGTCAAGGCCAAATATTACCATGTGTACATAAAAGCAGTTTAACTGAGGTGGGGTCAGTGTACGTGTTTACGTGGTGGTCATGGAAGTGTATGTTTTCGGTTTGAATTGTGTGGGTGGATAGCTGTTTTTAAAACTACACCCATTCGCCTACAGGTCCATTATGTAGACTACATGCTGTGAGATGCGTGTGTGGTGAACTCATCGGTGTGGGCATGTAGTGCGCATGTACAAAAATACCACAGTCTATTGTGCGCATTTCACCATAAAATGTCATAAAAGCGCATTACAATAAGTGAGAGCTTCTACAGTATCGTAAAAAGTCACCACAATGGATAACAGCAAAGAGTAAAAAACAAGAACATTACACCCAAATAAAACAAAATTATGTAGCCAAAAGATTGTTTAGACAGGGTCATGCTTTTGATAAATGTCAAAGACCAGTATCCTCATAGTATCCCAACAAATGCATAAAACAACAAACCCTGTGGAAACTTGGACTCATCGAAGATCCAAGAAACACCCTCATTGCAAAAAAAATACAAGTACCAATGTGCCTTGATACAATGTTCATTGTCAAGTCCTGCCCCCCCCCTCCCCCTCCCCCACAACACAAACCCACCCTTAACCCTAACAGACTAGACCCTTGGGTAAACATACTGCCCAAATCCTTCAATATCCTTCGGATTAAAGTGGTAATAAACCTAAAGTGCCCAAATCCTTCAATATCCTTCAACTTATTGTAAGTATACATATTAGCCCAATCCTTCAAAATCCTTTTGAGACAGAAGTTAGGGAGTCAAAAAATGTCAAAAAAGCCCAAAACCTTCAGAATCCTATTTTGGCTAAGCTGCATAATACATAAAACCTTCAAAATCCTCCTATGTAAAAACAGCCCGGTAGCGCAAGTCCTGCGAAATCCTACCCTAACAAAAACTCATTTTAGCCCAAAGCCTTCGAAATCCTCCTGTGTTGCAGATCCCTAATAGCCCAAATCCTTCACAATCCTGCACTTTGGCAATGAGGATATTGTAGGACTTGGGTTCTTTAGGGTTAATCAAACTTGCACAATCGACCCATAAAAGCTGGAAGTCCTTGCTCTATATGATAATAAAAAATGATCAACTAATAATGAAGTGCCTCTGAGGTTTGTCAGTAAATATGTCTCCAATATCTATGCTTCCTCTGTTGGTGCTACAGTAGAGGGTGAAGCATAGTAACAACCACACAGGGTCTCCACGCATTCCCCTGTACTAGGGGCCTACCCTTACACTTTCAAACCAATGCTCTACACATAAGGGACCCATCTGAACACATGGCCTCGGATTCTCCCAGATCAAGGTCCCATCATGTGCTGCAGACCTGAGGGTGGGGTTCATCTAAACCAAGCTATGAGAGTGTCTCGCTCAGTACTGGTCTCACTGCAATGTCAGCAGTATCCTTGGCTCTAGCTTTTTCAAGCCTCAAAACATTAGGCCTAAAAATAAATAAAAAATGTTTGGTGTCCTGCCTTTTTGAAAAAAAAGGAGGAGGCGGGCCCTTTTTAAAATGTTGTTATGGCAGCCTGAGACATTTTTCAATAATATAATAATAATAATAACAACATTTATATAGCGCTTAATACAGGCGTTTCTAAGCGCTGATAGATGGTTGACAGCTTTTATCTGTGTGTTTTTTCGGTGTGCTTAAGTTAAATAAATACGATGTTATGTATTTTAGAATGGATTTTTTCGTCAAATTGATCCTTTAAAAAAAATATTTTATAAAAGGAGGCGGCCTCTCAAAAAGGAAGCGGGCGGGGGCGCTAAACATGTTTTTTTATTTATTTGGCCTTACACAAGTGTGTAGAATGTAGTGCATGCCTCATTGACCATGTTGACTAAGGATTTTAACATTCAGGTTTTGGCCATCAAGTGAGCTTACTGTACACTCTATAGTTCTCAAGTGTTGACTTTCTCAAGAGCAAGGCTGGCAGACTTTCACTGCCCGACTTTCATACAGCTGCTAAGCAGAGAATGGTGCTTAGCTAACTTTTCTCCTTAACAAAACTTAGCAGGAAACCAGCCACAAACAGTATACATATCAGGGCTCAAATCTTACACTGGATTTCGATTCTGGTCTTGTGAAAAAATTACTCTGGTCATGTAAACATTTTGAGCAGCAAGCCCTGTGGTCTTGTCGACTTTTCCCCCAAATTCAAGCCTTGCATTATAACAGTGTCTTTGGCTTATTTTACCTGATTCTCCTAAGCGAGATTTTCTTTGCTTAGCAATTTGTTGTGTGCCTTACGCCGCTTTGTGAAGTTGGGCTCAGGTTTGAAATTTGAAGTTTCAACCCTGCGCCCCAAGTTTGACTTAAGCGAAGACGGATCTTGCTATGTAATTCCAAACAAGTTACCAATGAGGATTCCATGCTAAACTGCACACTGGTTCCCTGCTTTTTTTCACCTAGCAAATAAAAGTGTTTGGAAATATTGTCTGCTTCGTAGCTTTATGGTATTGAGGTTGTTACCTCTCTTTGGGGAGGGAGTTGGGGCGGGGAAGGGGGGGGCAGCGAAACCTCACCCTACTCTAAAAACTTTCCTAATCTCTCCGATTAGTTTTTTAGATTCACTATAAATATGTAAGAAGCCCAAACTCAACAGCCATAATAAACATCAGTGACACAGTGACTTCTGCAACATAGCCTGATGTATTCCAAATCAATGTTTGTGCTCTGTCAACGGAGCATTATTAACAGGCTTTTGTGCGTTCAATAGAGCGACGCCCTTCAAGTTGCAAGGCTCCCTGCAGTACAACAATACACTGCAATTAATGGGCGGCTCCATGCAGGCTATGGTGATTGGACATTTTGTGGCCCAATTAGGTGTTTAACTTTGAAACCACAAGAAATGGATCTGGCAAGAGACCAACAACACAACGGGGATTACTGAGAAGGAGATTCTGAAAACATCAATAGATCTTCCTCTTTAAAGAAGCGATCAGTTATGATACCAAACCACTCCAATTAGGCTCATCTATTTTTACTTCATCCCTGATCTGGCTGTTCTAACCAAAGTCCCCTATAGCACCTGGAACTATGGGCAACTGGAACTATATCTATTGTTAGAAGTCCTGTGCATTTTTTTACAGAGAGAAAAATGTCACTGTTTTCCCAGTTGTTGATATTGGATGCTACAAATCTAACCTTGCTTTCGGATCAATTTTTCATAAAATGCATAAAAGTTCGTTCAGGAAAATCAGCACTCGCACAAACTTAAAACAAACTTGAGTCTCAACAGTCAAAAACTGTTAGTACGGCTCTTCTAACACTATCAGCAAACTGTGGTCAATACCAGCATTCCCTCTCGGTTCCCCCTCCCCTCCTTCTTTACCCTGTAAACAATCTCAGTCCCCTAGTTAAACAAGCACACCCCACCCCCTCCCCCCCCCCATTCCTTGCCTCCCAAGGCAGCATTATACAAAACTCGATTTCCTCATCTCGGTAAATAATATTCATTGATTCCTTCACAATTCACTGAGCACACGCACCCCCCCCCTACCTCGACAGAGAACAAACAGAATTGAAAAAACACCCAACGTCATTGAATAAATACCATTAACAGATTTCCCACGTGAGCCAAAATAGAGTCGGACAACTTCAGAAAATAACATCAAGTCAAGTCCGGAGAAATTCAACAAAATAACTGGGAACGTGTGTAAATTTAATAGCTCCTGAGAATGTTGTACTGAAACAGAGGACCGGCTTCGCTTTCAGAAATTGAACGAACCCTTTTCATCATACAACTTATTTAATAGCTTTAAACTGGGAATTTCCAGGTACTTTATAAATCATAAAAAAGCCAAAATGTCACAAAATTCCTCCAGAATTGTTTGCTGCCTTGGCAAGGGTGCGTCAGGAGGGAAAGTTAGGGGAGAGAGGGTGAATTAGATGGCGAAATGTCCCACAATTAAAAAACAAACCCATCAAGCAATAGTTTACAAAGTTTTAAAGAGGGGCTCCAAGGTGTGACGCACTCATTTTCCAATAAATGAAATCCTCATGGAAATTGGGGAAAACAATTACCTGACCTGGTAAATTCCAAAAAACAAATTTTCCCTGCGGTTTACTGCTTGATATTTGAAATAAACAGTTGCTCCCAATTCAGTCGATCCCTCTCCTACCGTTTCCCAGTTGGTTTTATCGCAAACTTGGGTGTGATCCCTGTAACTGTAAGGCAGTTACAAGTTGTATGGCATCTGACTGGCACCCCCAAACAAAAGATATTGACAATTATAGGGAGACCGCTCACATTAGCGATAGCTACATAGCTCAGTTGGTATAGTGTGGGCATGTTAATCTGTATGTCGCAGGTTCAAACCCCGCTCTAGTCAAATTGTCTTTGTTCAACCCAAAATAGGAAAACAAACCAGCTACTTTTTCACCAGGCAAACGATAAAAAGTTTCAATTTCAGATAAAAGTCTCAAATTTGACACCCCTTCAATCCTTCTCTAATGGCAATGTAAGCAATAAACTTCCACCGGGAACGGAAAACAATTTTAGTCCGATAAAATGTGAACAATTTCTGGCCTTGCCTTAAAAAAGATATAGAATTTCATCTTGAAAATATCATATAGGAAGAAATGTGGCTATGAACTTTGTGATGACTGTTCACAACAAAAAAATTGTTGAAGGATAGAAAAAATAACAATATTTCCATCTGGAACCAAATTAATTACAAAAACTGACAAAAGTTTGCAAAAAGGTCTGGCATGGCAAAAAACGGGGCACCAACATGCTGCAGAAAGTGTACTGATTGTCATGACTGTGACTGATTCCAAACTAGACCCAGTTTCACTGCTCTGCTAAGCGCAGAATTCTGCGCTTACATGTCATTCACCACTCTCCGCTAAGGGTTAGATGCGCTATACTTCTTTGAATTCCACCAGCCGGTACGTGCTAACGAATTGATCTTCTTATAAAGCAAACTTAACAGCTTAAAATAGCGCAATTTGTGGAGTTAGACAGCCAGTATGTAGGGTGTAATATCAGCGGGTGCAATATGGTTAAATAACCCACTGTTGTTGCCATGAATCGACTTATCAAGTTTCCTTGAAGATAACCCCCAAAAATAGGAGTTGAGGCATTGCATGGGGAGGTATCAATGTACATGTATATTCAGTTTGTGGTAACACCATGTACACATGTATCTATTGCGCCCTGTAGATATTGTTGTTTGAGCACTTGTCTTGCTATTTATTCTACTGCCACGGAGTAGATTTCGTACACAACCAA
The DNA here is from genome assembly GCA_032158295.1 of Pycnopodia helianthoides. Taxonomy (NCBI): domain Eukaryota; kingdom Metazoa; phylum Echinodermata; class Asteroidea; order Forcipulatida; family Asteriidae; genus Pycnopodia; species Pycnopodia helianthoides. The sequence goes on from CM063261.1 coordinate 8,326,880, forward strand.
AGATGTACTATACAAACTCAAACAAGATGTGAAAATGCTGTAACTGCCTTAAAATTCATCTTTAAAGGAACATTACAGAATTTGTTTTTGCTAACAAAACAGTTGCTGGCAGTGTAAGCATTTTATGTAATCCACCATTTTACATAAACTGACAAACCTGTAGAAGTTTGAGATCGATCGGCCATCTGGGTCACGAGAAAATAGTGAAAAACCGATTACACATTTGCATGAAATCATAATAGATTCAACAAATGAATAAGACGCTCACTGAGCGATAAACTCCAATCGGAAAATTAGTTTATTCATTTCTCATCAAATATGGCATTTCAGACAGAAATATTTCAAGGGATGTTTTCTACTATCATCATCATTAGACCATGTAAGTTTTATGTAAATCTGTGATCAAAAAATATATTTTGCAAGTTTTTTTCTTACCAATTCTGTAATGTTCCTTTGAGATTCAACCCACAGAATGTATTTTGTAACTTAAGACTGCAGCGGTTGGGATGCGGGAAGGAAAAACAAAAAATCTGAAAGCATCTTGCCTTGGGGAACAAAATCATAAATAAGGAGTGTCTACATCTACAATCGCCTTTAAGCTCAAATTAAAACACAAAACTCGGCGGGAAAAATATCCTTAAAGCTCAATCATCCCCCGGAATCACAAATCCTGAATCACTTAAGAGTAAGTTTATGTTAATTAAATCTTATTAACTACAAAAACAGAATCAATAAATCCGGCGGCTTACAGTCAGGGATACCCTGGGGGAGCCGACCTAGTGGGAAATTAAAAAGCCAAGCCTTTAAGGCGGGGAAATGAAATTGTAAATAAATATGGCCGCTGCGATTTCTTTTTTCCGTTTTTGTTTTTTTCCAGTTTTTTTTCTTTCCAGGCCTTGAAAGCTCAGATCAATGGGAAAGAGCCCAATCAAGTTGCCCATCAAACGAGTACGTATTACACACATGTGCCGAGTATACATGTAATTGCTCGCCGTTGAACGTGACGGTGTCCAGTTTGCTTAGTAAATTTAGCAGAACGAGGAGGGGGGGGGGGAAGAGAAAAAAAATAAAACGGATTTCTTTTTTCAAACACGAGCGCAAGCAGCCGGCGGGGGGAGATGATCGAGATAGTTAAAGGCATCAGGGTAAAACTGTTCGCAGAGCTATGCCTCCTCCATCACTGCAAATGAATAGCGTACACAAGACACTGTTTGTCTACCATGCCTCGCATACTAATGGCTGAGGACTTCCAATATCGCACTACACGAGGTGGGATTTTTTTTTTATTATAGTTATTTCCATACTCAAGTTAAGGTATCCCTTTTTTTTATAGTTTGATTACATGTAGCATGATGACGAATCTTTGTTTTAATATCACTCATGGTTCTGTTGTTTCAAGCGAGGCAAGTGCGTGCACATTCACCCATGACTTGTTCTTGATATAATATATTAATTTTCTCTGCTGCAGTATGTTGAGAATATTTGTTTCCATAGTGTCAGTTTTTGTGTGAGTTTTCAAAAGGGTTTGTTGGATCTCTACCGGCCAGAATTGTAGCTCACAGCCCAATTTCATAGAGCTGTTTTTAAAAGCAGAAAACATTGCTTTTTAAACATCTTTTTGCTAAGCTACAATTAGCAGGATACCAGTCACAGATGTGACACATGACATGGCATTTTGGCTGGTAATCTCCTTCTCCAAAGCATAATTCTGTCATGCTTAGCTACAGTTTGTGCTTTAAGCAGATGAAATTGGACAAGGACATGATGCAATTACTAATTTGTATCTTCTGTTAATTGCTAATTATAGTGTTCAATTGTATTTTTACAGGGTGCAATTTATGAAGTTTCAGTTTCTTTATTTTTGTTATGACTACGAGAAAATCATCCCTGTCCCCAGTTTAAGTGGTTTTCCCAATTGTTAGCTGGAAAGACACAACCTTATTCCAGAAATCTGCTAGGACTGGATTTAAGCGAAAAGGAAGCGCAAAGCACCAATCACAACATGTTAATTACACGGCATTAAAGGCGGTAACCAGCTTCTGCTAAGCATAATTTTACCACACTAAGCAGATTTATGATGAGCTTACCAGCTTAAAAAAAAAAATTGAGCCCTGCAATGCATACAAAATTTGGGGCCAAAAGTGCTTGCCAAGCTCTCTACATGTACAGTGTACAATGAGCATAAACCTCTCAATTTTATACCACAGACAATGTGCATGTACAGTGTAGCCAAAGTTGTTCACCTCTAGGTACCCAAATGGATTTGGAAGTGACTTCATTACAATTCAGGGTCACAGGGTGGGGAATTTCCAATGTAGGTCTAACCATGGAGGAAGCCTGGCCAATGGTGCACCCCCTGGAGGAAGCCTGGCCAATGGCGCAACGCCCTCAAGGTCAAGTGCCATTGCAGCCAGACTAACCATTGTCAACAAATGCACACATTATTGTGTACTCCAGTTCACTGTGAACACAGCACTTCCTTCCAGGCAGGTGTCCAACCATTTTGCATGTCATCACAGAGTAGAAACATTTCAAAATTGTATTGACTTGATTTCTGGACAGATTTTCTGACATGAAAGATTTAAATGTTGATTATTGACTACTCTCACGGTGATTGAATCAATTGTACAGCCCACAAAGAAATCAGTCTGTGTATTGACGTAAACGGCACTCAATTTGTTAAATCAACATGATCAAGACAATTACTTGATCCACATGTAAGCAGCTCACGTGCAAGAGTTTCCATTGTTTTTATAGCATAAGTAATTACTTCTATCTATTTCCCAAGTTTACAGTTATTTCAACATCTACGAATAGTTTTAATAGCTACGAGCATTCAGTTTGAACTTAAAAGCTCTTTCTCATCCAGCTCTCCCTTGGCTTCATACAATTGGCACAGGATCGTAGGCCCTTTTTTAAACCATGGCTTGGGCTTCGACTCCGTCAGCCTGGTTGAAGCCCCCTAAAGAAAGCACACCTTCTCTAAATAACTGACAGAGCCTAAGCAAGGTTTAACCGGGATTTGGTAACTAAAAGGGTGTCAAAATTTGCAGGAAATTCAAAAACTGGGTGTCCAAATTGTTCACAGTTTACAATACATTATGTAAATAACAGATAAAACAGGGTGTCCTAACTTAAAAACAGAGTGTCTAAAAGACAACCAGCCACCCTTCTGCTTAAAAACTATGAGCCTAAGCCCAATCCGTGGTTTTCGAAAAGGGCCCATGTAGCTGACTAGAGGGCGTACAAAACCGTCTGACACAGCCCCGACAAGAAGCATTTTGGGCCATTGAGAAAATGGCGCAGACCCATTTAAATGACACAGGTCCCGCACAGTTCACACTACCAACATTTTGTAAAGTGACGTACATGTACATGTATGTAAATTAGCCATAGGGATTTGTGCCCATGGTGATACAGGACAATTCCACACCAAAGTGGACATGACATCAACAAATTGAATAAATTTGCATATGTCACAAAAACAAATTATGTGTCAAATGAAAGCAAACAGTCTCTTTCTTCAAGATTTATACTAGGAATAATGGTTTTGATACTTTTTTGGCACCCAAAAATTACGATAAATCAATAATTAGTTATAACCCAAAATTTGATAATTTATCTGGTCAACCTAAAATACTATGAAAGAAGAAATGCTTAAAATATATGAAAGTACAGAAACGATTGCAATAACTTTTCAAACAATCATAGAATATAGGTACAATTATTTTATAAATTTATATCCAAAGGTCTTAAAAAAATGATTGACACAATTTTCGCAGATATTGCACACTTATTTGCACTTCAGTGACTTTAGACAAATAAATGCACCAGCTTGATTCCTAAATTTAATTTGGATCTACATGTATCTACGCATCCATTTTTGCATATTAAAACAGACCCAAGCCCCCTCAAAAAAAAAAAAATTAAAAAAATTACAAACATATTTCAAAAGTAGTATCAGGAAACATATACCATTAGTCAGAAAAATTATTCCATTTTTATGACCCACAATTAAAAACATTGAAACATCTCCTGGTAGTTTCAATGAAAATAAATAAATTAAACAATAAAAATTTGACTGCCTGTGAAATGCTTATTGAGTGCCGATTATCTTCCCCCCCAGCTGGATGCGGAAAATTGTCCGAGTCAGAAAGTGTGAAAAGTGACACGCTGGTCCTGGAGTGCTTGTCTAAACCCAGGAGCGCTGCCGCGCGGGGTTCTCGCCCACGCACAGCGGCTGCACAGCTCGACAAAGTCACGAAAAATTGTGAAAGCGATTTTTTTTTTGCATTTAACCTGAATGATTGAATGGTCACGGCATATGTTTGTGGACACATGGCATTATTATAGTGCATCCACCTAGTACGTATTTGACAAGCAGGCCATCGCTAAAAGGATATTCTGTACCTGGTTTGAAATGGGGGAAAAAACAGCATTGGTGTAATTTGCACCGTACATCATTGGCAATGACTTGAGACTTCATGTTAATGCATAATTTAGTCCGTCCGTCATGGGTTTGGGTTAGGGTTGGGTTAGAGACAGCGTTAGGTTCAGGGTTGTATTATTTACATGTAGGTTAGGACATCATGCTTTCCAGTTGATGGTGCAGATCCTCTAGTTTTATGTAACCACAATGGGGCTTTTATAGATTGCCCAGTGCGTTGGTACTTTAACCCTCTTACTGTTTGTCCATTTAATATCATCCACATGGTCTTATGAATGATTCATGCACCATATCCAGCCCTGCAGTTTTATATTATGTGGTGAATCCATCTATACACAGTAAACCATGCACAATGCACCGTGTGCAGTTGTGCAACCATACATGATGAGTGCAGTTGATCGGTTCAGTTTTGAACTGTTGGTCAACTTGCTGGGAAAGTGTTCCCAAGAGTAGGAGGGGTTCGAGACGTTGCATTTTCTTAAACCAGATCAAGGAAAACCAGACGGAGACTGGAGTATGAGCAAATAGTCTGGAGTCTTTTCGATTATAACTGGAATCAGCACGAATGCTGCTATCGCACACTTGGGACACAACAAAGATGGCGGCAGAATTCTAATTGAGAAACCCAAGCACACATTTCACTCGTGTTGTAAATAAATGGCAATGAAATTGAATTGAATTCAATTAATTAAAAACACATCTCTTATCTCAGCAAAAGGAAATGAATCCTCCAAGATAAATAATACAATTCATCAAAACAATTTTCTAATTTTTATCTGGCCCCGGGCCACAGTTTCTTTTTTTGATGTGGCCGTACCGCCCAATTTACTTCTTTATCTATTTATTTTATTTTCGTTTCCTGAATCCAATTCCCCAGCGTAGATAAATGACAAGGAACTGTCAATACCGGTCCAAAGAACCCAGTGGCCTCTCATGAGAGCCACGATGGCCAAACAACAATACCCTCACTGGTAATCTTTTAACCAAGCAAACCCTAACAGAATCACTGTAGACAAAAAAGCCCTGGCACGGGCGGATGAACACACAAGGGTTTTTTTTTTTTTTTTTTTCTCTCCTAATCTCACCAGGTAGTTACGGCCTATCGCTCACACCCTGGTATAACGTAACACCATAACAAGATTCAATCATGGTCATACAATTGATCACCCATGTACCATTGTCAGGATTGTGTAATTTGCTACAGTGCCGGCAGGCAAGGCAGCCCAAGCTACTTGCAGGAGAGAAAAGCCCTTCCTTCCCAAGGTCAATCCGAAAATCGTTTGCAAACTTTGTTTTCTTTCATGCAAAACCTACACAAGCAGCTACAAGTAGTTTCAGTGTTTAGTGTATGATGTCTCTGCTGTTGCAGATCTTGACAGTAGAACTTTCCATGAATTGCACATTCACGCCCGTGCACACTTAAACAGGGAACATTTGCGCCTTTTTTTATTGGGGCGATGGTGGCATAACTCATATGGGCATGTGAGTCTGTCTATTAATGCTGACATCTAAAGGCATTTTCCAACCCGTAGTGTCTGTACACCTGCTTGAATATATGGTATTCATGGGGAAGGCTAATATTGACATTCAAAATATCTTTGTCAACCTCAAAACAGTTAAAGTGAAAAATAAAGCCTTCAAAAAGGTGCGAGGCTGTTCCATAAATGTGACTAAGTTTTCATACCTCCTCCCCCCCCCCCTTGAGTAGCCTAACCGCAACAACGGAAATGTTACATGAACACCAACCTTCAAACAACTGATCTCCGGTTTGTCCCTCGCCCCCCCCCCCAATTATTCAGCAAAATTCTGACAGATCCACTGTCATCAAACAATCACTTGTCAATGTTTGCAGAAAAAGGAGGCCCTACCCCCCATCAATTTAGTTACTGCAAAACCAGTCATAGCAAATAACACCACTAGAAATATAGCAACAATGGTGACATAGCCGGCCAGTACACTCCACACAATAATGCGCCCTTTGTACACTCGGGCAAACTTGTTTTGTTTAAAAGCAAGACCTAAGTTCACATTTCTGGATGAGTTTTTGTCATATGGTCATATGTATACATCAGTTCCGTGTCGGAGTTTTTCAATAATAAGCCATTTCGGAACATGCTGTTTGATATGAAAATAAAGAATATTTATTGCAGTACAAGCTAGTAGAAAAAGTTGAGACAGTTTCTGTATGAATTGGGTTTTTCCCCCTTATTGGAGGTAGTGAGTTTTTAAAAAGCATTCAGCAGACCTGGAATTTACATGGAGGCCACGGAGGCCATGACAAACAGCGAAGCAAGGCTTTTGTACTTTTCCCTGGCATGACCTACATTTAAGTGCATTTATTGGAGTCATAAGCTTTTACAGACTTTTCCAGCTATTTAACAACACTTTTGCGAATATTTCTGAGGGCAAAACAATTGGAAATCAGATTAAAAGTAGGAAGAATAGCATGCCTGTTTCCACTTCAGACTAGACGATATTTAAAAACAAAGGGGCAACAGTAAGACAATAGAGCACAGAACACAAGACTAGTGCCCACCTTCACAGCGCTGTTTAAGCAGCAAATATTGCTTTACAATTTTCTGCTTAGCATGACATGTAAATGAGCTGGACACCAAGGTCACAAAATCGTATGTGGAATGGTAGTTTCACTGGTTTCCTTCTAATTCCGGTAAGCAAAATTGTGTTGTGCTTAGCGTCTGTGTGTGCTTAAGCGGCTCTATAAAATTGGATCATAACAACAACAGCCCTACGAAAATGGGGATAATATCTCATTTTGCATTCAATACGGTACGCTTCACTTAAAAAACCTCAAATATACCAGCTGGTGCTGTATTCCTCGTGTAGGGCCTACACACTTTGTAGAGATCAGCACACTACAAGTTTGCGGTGTACAAGTATGTCATCAAAATCCCTGGCTGCGTGACCTACAGGTCAAACCCATGAGCAGAAGGACTGAGTACAAAAGGGGCTTTCTGTTATGCAGCAGGCTCAAATATTTTTTAAAACTGAGGATTCTCAAAATAACTTCGATCATCAGAGAATACTTTCATTTTTAAAGCAAATTCAAAAAAGACTCCTGTGTCTCCCCCCCCCCCCATGTCAGTCGACTTTAAAGTTTCTATTGGCACGCCAGTGAATAAAGTGTAATTTGTTTCGTGTTTTTTTAAATTTGTTTCATGGTTTTTACCTCGATTTTTGGACACAGCATGGCTAAAGTTGCTTTGAGTTTATACAATGCTGAATGCTCCATACCGAATCAAGGCACTGGCATTTGCTTCATCAAATAGATGGGAAGAACAGGTTTGGGATAACACCTGATTTAGGCCAAAAAATGTAAGTTTTTCTCGACATAGAGAATGTTTAAAACTAACACTATCACATCACGTTGATCATGATTCATGGCTGATGTTTCGGTTGCTTGTCAATGCCGTTTCACTCTTTCCGAAAAAATGCCTGGTTTTGAACGATCTTTCGGATCTGGCTCTTTGGAGGATATGTTATGATCAGATTGCTGAACAAAGTAAATTGGCTATGACTATCATATATGAGTAATCTTTTTTTTTAAATAATCGGACATGCATACAGTGTACACAATGTAGCAGTTTATTTATAACCTATTTGTCTCGTCCATGTTTCCTTTTAGGCTGTTGTAGTAATTGGCAATTACCCAAAAAGTCCGGAATAGACCCGGCAGATACAATGTACATCAACCGAATGTGGGAAAATGATTGGTGGAGAGGAATCGATGCTAGCTGCCTACCAACCAAGTTGACCTGTTGTATTGCAGTAAGTGGCAATGATGGCATGTGGCCACTATGGCCTGACGCATCGACTCTAGCAGAGTCTTTCTCAATGGCAGAGAATGATCGGTATGCGTTTTATAATATCGATGCAGTGAACAGTAAGTAAAATAAACAGAAGGATTTTATTCAATCTGAAGAAAACAACCGCTCCTTTATTTTTCACCGGGCAGACATTCAGGTCTGAATTCAGATTAAAGTCTGAGAAAGCACTTGAAACAGTTTGAGAAAAAAAAAACATCAGAACACAAAACATTCTTGGTTAGTTTCGTCAAAGTACACGGTACTCCTGAAGCGACACACGTTCCCAAAGTACAGCACACGTGACGATAGTTCACTTCATCATCTTCTTAACGCACCGCGATTGTAATACAAGATCAAGTGTGCTACATCTCGTCAAGCAATACACGAGTTATATATGATTAATTACACGTTAGGGAACACGACACATGTCATGCTTGGGCATTTGAACAGGTGGAATTTTATCTCGGGTTGAACTTCCGCGTATTTAAATTTGGACGCTCTCCCGGTACATTTTACACATGTCGTGCATGGTGCACCTGTCGAGTTGGTCGGCTAGGTGCTCTGGTAGACTTTGAAGGATCGCGAGCCCGATACAAAACTTGTTTTAAAAAAGGGCACGGCAGTTTTTACAAGAACACCTCTAATGAGAGGACTTAAATTTGTACGGGGACGGGGACATTTCAAGATGGGGCAGCGAGGCAATGTCCGGGGGGGGGGGGAGGGGCATGGTGCCTCTTTTGCCTCCATGAAGTATCAGGCCTGGATTGGTTGTTATAAAATTGCGGTGGGGGAAAATAAAGCAAGTTGCGATGACGAAAAACATTAAAAATTAAAATAAAAGAGGGACGAAGGCTTTTCGATCAACGCTGGACATTTTACAGGTACAGACTTTGATACAGAGGATGGCTTGACGCTGAAGGTCTATGCTATTGGTAAGTCACTAGTCCATCAATCAAGCACGTAGGCCTATGCGTTGCATGCGCACAAATTTTACTTTTTCCAGCTCCAACACTGACAAATTTGTGTTTAATTTTACCCCGCCAAAAATTCTTGTCATCCTTACAAGAAGGCGTTTCTTATGCCACAAAATGATAATTCGGAACATGGCCTGGAATATTTACAAACTAAGGTAAATAATGGGATTATGTTTTTTATAACAATACAGTAAATCCGCAGAGAAAAATTAACTCAAATAGGGGGCCTACATTTTTCTTCGGCTTCTGGTCATTGCCGGAGCCAGTTTGCTTGAAGTACATGTAGACATGGCGTACATAGGAAATTACAATACAAAATGTACTGGACTGGGAGCAAGCATCTCACACGTCATGTCTACAGGTGCTTCCCTCCTATTACAAAGCAATCCAACACTATCGTTACTTATTAGAAGAATTTGGCTTGCAAATTCAACATTTGGTTTTGCCTTTCCAAACCTTGTTAGTCCTCAGAAAATTCCTGGGATTGAGCCTTCTCCTGTGAAACAGTTACCTCTGCTACAGGGGTATAGGGTTACATGAAATTGAGATAATCCCACAAAATGTGGGATTAACCATTCATTCATGAGGATTTGTCCAGGGGAATTTGGCTCAGTGTTATAGAGCTTAGGGTCAGGTCTGTCAGGACACACTACCCAGGCTTCCCTCGTTTATTGACTGGGATCAAGCTTGTTACAGCATCTTCCCTATAACATGTAGATACCAAGGTATGACTCGTGCACAATGAGTTAAACTGTCGCCCCCACAGCTCCGGGATTGTTGTGGTCTGTGCGGTTTTAAGCGGGTCAAGTGTTGACACTACAGTGTTCTCTACAACAGAGAAAGGACCATGGACCATACTGGCTTTTAATCCTGCAGCACAACAGTGTGGTTATGTGCTGAGCGGCTATGAAAACATTGATCACACTGGGACAGGGGGAGGGGGGGGGAGACAAGTAAGTGGCTCATCTCTACGAGTCAAAAACCAATAGGGCAAGTGGCTCCTTCCAGCCTCAGGGTTATGGGTTCTCAAACCACTTTACGTTCAAACGTTTCCCTCAATCAATGACAGTTCCCTTTCACTAGTCCAGCATTACAACAAATACGATTCCCCTTTGGTCCAGCATTACAACAAATACGATATGGCATACATACATGCAGTGGGAAGTGATGAAAGAGTGAAAGTGTGAATTCACTGGGCTTAAATATTTATAAATTTCTCGCATTAAGGGAAACACTATTTGTCGGGTTAATGTTCACTGCACTCCAGCTTTTTTTTACTTCAACTGCACAGGTATTGGTTTATCCTACTGTAGTCAGAGTTTATCCTGAAGTTATTCTTATAAATCATTTAGGCCTACTCGTGAAGATGATCAGTTGGGCTCTATTTCACAAAGGAGCTACGATTCATCTTTTTTAGATGAGTTGTCAGTATTACCGTAGTGATTTTGTATTGAGACATCACACTTCGCTTAGTAATTATTAGAGTAATTTGGGGTCGTTTAAATTATTTAAAACAAACCCAGTCAGTTTTCCAAATAAATGGTTTATTTACTGTGATATTTTTGAAGATCAATCTGTATATCTTTGTGAAATCGGCTCCGGTGCATACTGATCGAAACGTTGAGTTGTTACAGCACCGGTACTTCAAAAAACCACATCATTTCACATGCTCACAAACACTTAGATTATTTCATGTAAACTTCCTCCATGATAGCAGTACAGCCAGCCTTTTGCAAGTAAGTTAACACCCAACATTAGCTCTTTAGGGTTTTCAACTTGTAAACTTATTACTTGCAAAATGGGATTTTATGAATCACACGGAACAATGGTATTGTCGATGTCGATTGAACTTTGGGTTTATAAATAAACATTACAGGTGGCTTAAAACATAATCTGTACATCACAAAGCAAAGACGTGTGTATTGTTTTGAGCTTTTTATGATAAACAAATAGGACAAAGATACCGAATTCGAGCACACTTTTTTCACTAATTTTAAAATGACAAAAACATTATCATAGAAATAGAATGAAAAAGTAGCCGTCTGATATTATAGAATCCTTTTCATTTAAAAACATTTATCCATAACAAAATATTCATAAGGACCAGAACAAGTTAAAACACCAGCTGTACCACAAAAAGTTGTTAAAAATGAAGAGAGAGAAAAAAAACACATTTAAATGACGCCATGGAATGAATGATGATAGTAGAAGCAAAATAAACTTACCCTTTCGACTTGGGGTACTTTTTAAACTCATGTGCGGCCATTTCCTTGGCCGATCGGAGCGCCTGGGGCTCGGCCGAAATCCCCAGGGCTCTCTTGATGCGGGGCGTGCGACCCATGAGATTGACCAGGGACGGCGAGGTGGGCAACACCGACTGGAACTTGTCCAGTTTGGACTGGAGCTCCGTGACATGCTCGTCCCGCTGCCGAAGCAGGTCCTCCAGCTGCCGTATGCGGTCCTCTTTTTGGCGCAGGGCCTTCTGAAGATCGGTAAGGCTCCCCATGATGCTGACGACGACGGTGTCACCACCACCACCAGCAGCCGGTGGTACTGGCGGCTTGAAGCAGCCCCGTACGACCGGTAGATCCTCACCACCGCTGCTGCTGTCGTCACCCAACACAATTCCTACGTTAGAGAGACAAAATACCGGCAACAGAAAAAGGCTCAAATCAGATCAGATAGAATCCCAAACTGGTACTAAGAAGAAGCTCCGTAAAGTATAAGTAAGTTCCACACACGATCGGTGTTGTTCATCAGCCAGGCAGCACCTGTGTGGCGATGAGACGACTGACGAGGTCCGGGTGTCCTTCACTTATAACAATGCTATGGCCACGTCCGTGGAATGCATTTAGTGCACTCTCCTTCCACACACACTGTGTTTGGCACACACTGTCACCCCCTTGCGTCACTTAACTGCAAGAAGTTCAAACCCAGACTCTAGGCTTCACACATGAGTTCCCACGGGATAATAGGAGCCCTATGCTCGCTGATCTCGCGCCCACACGGTCCGTCGTCGTGTGTAACCCAATGAACAGCGATCAAAGTCAACCCCCCGTGTAATAAAGCCGCAAACCCAACTCAAAGTTCAACCCCTTTTTTCCCAATAATATATAAACGTACGGCTGGAGTTACAAGCGGCGCTAAGGAGGAGATCGGCCTGCTGTAAAAATACACTAGTTGCTACATCGTCACGATCATCGTACTACTCACACACGAGATCAGAGGCTCGTATTGCCAGTGTGCAGTGTAGACAAGCTTATGCTTTAAAAAAAAAATGCAAACCCCCTCCACAAAAAAACCACACACACACACGCATCAAATTGCCACCATAACGATGTGCACGTACATGTACAGGTACACGGATACGAGTAGAATGCGTACATCAGGTTTGGCCATTGATGAATTTGAAGCAACGATCGAGAGCGCGCGTTCTGAACCTGCTGAGCTAGCACTGGGTGATGAGAATGAGGCTGGATATAGTCGTGATCGAGTTTTATTAAAGGGACTGTCGTCAGCGTTCCACTTCGCTAGAATGAACTGACTCTTGTCAATAGCAAAGACTTTAATTTCCCTTTAATAATAACCACTTTTGTTTCTCCTTTCCCCCTGCATTAATGTGACCGAACCGAGAGGGTTTAAAGGATTACGTAGCGTGGCTCATGTTTGTTTGAGAACGGACCAGCCTTTCTCTAATAGCCGTCGAATACAGGGGAACATGACAATTTGATAATGGTGGAATATGAGGACGAGAGCAACCCGGAAATGAATTTTGTTTCCAAACTGAATTGTCTCCATAATGTTTTCAAGGACACTGTGCCGATACAGGAACTGGGTGGGCGGCTATTGTGAGCAACGGTGCAATAACAAAAAACTTTGGTCTTAATATAGCTTGATGAATATTGCATGTTGTTTTTTATTAATATCATAATTTGCTGCGATGATTGGTTTAACACGAACTTCTAAACTTGAGCCGCAGCAGTCTGCACGTATACCAACACCGAAACCGCTCAAAATAATTAGACCAATTATTACACAGGCCTCGAAATTTCACAATGACTGACCCAATTGGGGTCTATTTTCACCCCCAACTCGCACCCTTTATATCCCAATGAGGATATGAATGTATCAAATCGGGACGTGTTAAAAGGCAATAATTCATCACAAGGGTAACTAAAATAGAAGTGTAATTATTTACATTTTTAATACAGACACCTGCTCAAGGCGAAACACTCAACCCAGCACAGGTGTTTATTTGTATGTTGATCCACTGCAATTTTTCTCCCCCAAACCCCGCCCCTCCCTCTCTCTCTCTCTTCTTCTCGAAATGATCAAAGTTATACACATAATGAAGACAATATTACGCTCCATCATGCTTTGTGACTCAATGATCCGCAGCGTTTCTGATTACAAACGTCTGCAATCCAAACAGTGAAACCGACAAAATAATAATGTAATCGGCAATCTTTCAACAGATGGCGCCCTACCCGTTTTATGTCTGCCGACAGTAGAACTGGCCGCACGTGAATTTTTTTTACTCGACATGTTCCGATTTACTACTCGCGTTTATTTTAGAGCCCGGGCCAAAACCTGTTGAGATGACCTGTTGATCTGCTCTCACGTTATTATTGTAAATTGTAATATATAGAAACTGAAGTGCGCACTGAATGCTCTTGTCCAGTGCAAAAGTCTTTTTGAAAAACCTGCAATACTGTTTGCATTGTAGAAAAATCACATGACCTCTCACGATAGGAACGTTCCATTTTATATCCAAGTATATTTCTTTGTCTGTAGACCATGTAACTTTGCTTACAAAAAAGAGTGACCTTGTACATTCCACGGCCTTTCTGGCAGGCGAAATACTCCACTGGTCACGGGTATTTTTATGTTTTCATTTCAACATAATTTGAAGAGTTATAAAAAAATAACGCAGAACAAATTTGAGATGGGCCGCTTTTTTTCTCTCTCTTCATATCAAAAATTGATGAAAATTGTGAGTGCAATCTTTATAAAATGCAATTATTTATACGTTTTCTGTAATTGGGCTGTGTATAAATCGTCTGGGAAGTCTAGGCTCAGTGTGGCATCTTTTGTAAACATGTGATGTCACAGGTCACATGGTCTATAAGTTGAACGGATACACAATTTAATATAAAATCCCCAACAAAACATCGACCGTTATTCGCCGTGTTTTCTATAAGAAAAAAGTAAAAAATGTACATATTTTTTTATATAAAAGATTCTCTTTCCTGAACAAGACCACAGCATACTGATTGAAACGTCAAGTCGTTAACATCATCGGTTCTTTCTAGTCCCACCACAGCTTATAGACACGAGATTGTTCATGGTGTTACCATAAGACTTTACCGGATCGTAAAAAAAAAACAAAAAAGCAAAACAAAACATGCCACCTTATTAATTACTGCAAATAGTCAATAGACTAAAATAGCCCATGTGTCTTTGCTCCCGCTTGCCTCCCTAAACAAATAAATATAACTAAACATAAAATGAATACAAATTAATAAATTTATGAAAACAAATTAAAAGTGAAACAAGTATGGTTACGACACTAAGTCTCTGTATTCCCCAATGGAGTGTCAGAGACTCTTAAAATACCGGAACTTCTATTCACGTATAAGTAAAAATAAATAATAATAATAATAAAATTACCGTAATTTGTTCTTACCTAGGCCTTTAAACAAGGTCAACGAACCAACACTTTCTAGATAACACTTTTGCATGATTCGGAACATTCTTCAGAATCATTATCCCGTGGAAGTGCACCATTATAGCCGGTGAAGTACCGGTACACAATTAAAGCGTCGTAGAGGACGCCGTGGGGCATAATCAAGTCCAGCACGGCGCAGACTCGCGTCGCCTTAAAGTATAATTTTGGACAAGTATTAAAAAGTAAGAATAAAATATAAAAAAAAGCCATCCCGGAGTAGTTGATTGATGTGGAGAAGACACGGGTTTAATGGCTTGTAATCATCCATGCTTGGGATGGAAACACTAAAACGTTTCGAAGTCAATAATTGTTATTGAACATCATTTTTGTTTTTAGAAACGGGATCACAGTCATCATTCATCCAAACAATGTTCGTTTGTGCGGAACAAATTGCCCCTGCACTCTAAAATCGTCCCGAGTCAGAATTCACCTGGTAATCATAGTCCCAAGGGAAACTGGGTTTTAAAAAATGGGATTTGACGTCAGTTGAGTTTGACCCATTTCTACGTCATGGGTCACGCCCCAGCGACCCAGAACCAGGTCAATTATGACCCTTGACTTTTTAGCGCGTATGATCAACATTTGCATTGCAATAGAAGATCAGGCTTTCAACAACAACACGGCATTTTTGTTTCTCCTTTTTTCAAAATGTTGAAGATTATCTCACCTAGCTTTACACATAGAAGGTTATATTCTTGCCGGTTGAGGCCATGGGGAAATTATAGTTTGAAATTAATGTCCGTATAGTGCAAATCGGATGATGAAGTGAGTTTTTAATCCTTACTTTCAAAGAATTATATAGTTGTGACAATACAAACAAATACCCATACACCGATGTGTGTTAAGCACTATATTCAGTACTTTCCAGAGTCTTGTGAGAAAGAATCCACAGGCATATTACCACCCGGGTGGGATTCGAACCCATGACCTTGTGCCATTCTAGAGCAGATGTCTTACCTCTAGACCACGGAGCATGCCCGGTGGCTATACAGGCAGTTCGAATCCAATATTTCTAGCTGCGGGTACCGCAATGGTTTGTTGAACTTGTTAAATAATCTTGATTGCGCCGTTTTTTGGAGGTCAATGTCCCTGTGTGTTATACAGCGTAGTGCGCATTTTAGGCGATGCAGCTTTACACGCTAGCCATAAGTTTTACGTGAAATTATGACACACAAAAAGGCGAGTGTTGCAGTAGCCGCTTGTGAGGCCGTGTCCGAATTGGCGGCTACAGCTACGGCTAAGGCCGGCTACGGCTGATGATCACCGCGTCATACGTTGAGGTTTATTTGCGTCCTTAGCAACACCCTTAACAACAGTCGTAGCCGTAGCTGTAGCCGCCATTTCGGATATGGCCTGTCGGTGTAGAGAGTCAATATCGTGTGGCCGTGCCAGTTGTGGGTGATCCCAACACGTGACCAGACTACTCAAGTTACCTTGAAGAACGGGCCCTTATCGAGGCTTCGGGTTCGTCTTAGGCTTCCATCCGCACGCTTTAAAGATAGCCAACGGAGCCTTAACAACGGAGCCTATGTCGGAGCACAAGCCGCAGCTGTGGTTTCGAAAAGAGCCAAAGAAAAGAAACACAAGCACGTGACGTAGTGGGGCAGTTAGAGGAAATATTTGGGGGAACCCAATCCATAGTACGCGAGAAGAAGAGAACAAACACAGGTACACAGTCAGAGTATGTCATGAGAAAGATATTTATTTTGCTAGACAGGGCCATCACAAATTTGAATTTTGAAAATATAGGTAGAACAACATGCATTTTTTTTCTCTAAAAATGGCTGCCATTGCAATTGTATACTCAACCTGTTCTTTTACAAAATTCAAATCTGGTATGACCCTACAATTACCAACTAACTTTCTCATGACGGCCGAGCGACTCAGTACCAAGTTCCATGCTTGTAATTTGTATAGTCAAAGGCACAATCCAATCACCTACATGCCGTAACCAAACGATTTTCGTAGCCTTATTTCCAGCCACTTGGCTTGCGACTACGTGCACAGTTTAACAGCAAGACATCTAAAACCTTTTCAAATAATTATGCTATACATATTACACGAGGATCTCATGCGGGCAAATTTATAAATTCACGCCAAATTAATGCTTTACAGAATACCCACCAGTAACCGACTGCACGTTCTTTTCCGTCACCAAGGGCGGCTGCGCCGTAGGTTCAAGCCAGCACTCCTTAAACTCGCTCGAGGTGGTACTCTGACTGGCGCGTAGCAGAGCATCCTCCGAGTGTGTGTCCGCGTCAGGGGAGACCCGCCGCACGCGGACCAGGTGCCCACTGCTCGAGGGACTCACTACCGATCGATGGTCATGACAGATTAGTGCTGAGCCCATGCAAATTGAGGTAGCGTCGATGTGTCTACTAAGAAGCGATGTTCAGACGCTTCACTGTAAAAAAAGAATAAAGGGGGAAAAACGGCAAGACAGGAAATCATTTTGGGTTTATTTTTCAGCCAAGTTTTCGCCTCAATAATACACTCTTTTTAAATACAAAAACTTGTGTGTAGTGGAGTTTTTAAATGCAAGTTTTTTTTAGGCCCCCCCCCAAAAAAAAAACGTAAAAGTTGTACCGCTTGACACAAGCACAGGTTGCAGTCACGTTTAGGTAAAATACGTGCGTCAAAAAATTACCTATTAGGTATTTATCAGACTTGTCCAGAATGTGACTCGTCCAGAATGTCTCCTCTTGGTTACGGCTAAGAATGTTGCTAAGGGCAACCTATAGCCGTGAACACGGTGATCCAGCCATGTGCCTCTATTGAAAACGGCTTTAGGCAATAGATAAACTCTCAAATTGTCACTACATTGGATTCGAAACTATGGCATGATAAGAATACAATCCCGAGCGAGGTTTGCGGAGACACCATGTACATGTGTACATAAAACTCTTAGTTGTGGTGGTTCTGAAAAGAACCGGCAGTTTCACAACTCTGAGATGTTGAAACATCGGTTCTTTTCAGAACAGAACCGACGGCCTAT
Source organism: Pycnopodia helianthoides (assembly GCA_032158295.1). Lineage (NCBI taxonomy): Eukaryota > Metazoa > Echinodermata > Asteroidea > Forcipulatida > Asteriidae > Pycnopodia > Pycnopodia helianthoides. The sequence continues at coordinate 8,344,848 of CM063261.1, forward strand.
AATATACAACCCTAATATGTTAAAACCACATGTTCTTTTCAGAACCACCTCAACCTACACTGGAGAATTTCATGCACTGGCGTCTCCGCAATTATAGGTTACACTAAACTACAAAAAAACGACTTGAAAAATATTCTTTTCAGAACCACCTCAACCTACAGAGAGAGAGTTTCATGCACTGGCGTCTCCGCAATTATAGGCTACACTAAACTACAAAAAACCGACTTGAAAAAAGAGTTAACGTTTGAGGTCACAGGAAATAAATATGAAGAAATTCTGAAATCTGGGGGAACAAATTCTGACAACATTATATAACAAGCCTGGTGACGAAACCTTCTCACATTGATTTACTTTATATTAAGGGGACTGTTAAAGGAACATTACAGAAATGGTAAGACAAAAAATTGTAAAATATACTTTTTGATCACAGATTTACATAAAACTTACACTGTCTATAAATGATGATGATATTAGAAAACATCCCTTGAAATATTTCTGTCTGAAATGCCATATTTGATGAGAACCAATGAATAAACTAATTTTCCGACTGGAGTTTATCGCTCATCAGTGAGCATTTTATTTATTTGTTGAATCTATATGATTTCATGCAAATGTGTAATCGGATTTTCACTATTTTCTCGTGACCCAGATGGCCGATCGATCTCAAACTTCTACAGGTTTGTCAGTTTATATGTATATGGTGGATTACATAAAGTGCTTACACTGCCAGCAACTGTTTTGCTATAGCAAAAACCAATTCTGTAATGCTCCTTTAAGTCGTTCAGTCATTTTTAGAAAATGAACTTGCGTTAACATCGAATTATACGAGGTTTGGAAAACAAAATCCTACACTTCTCCGGGTCAGAATGGACCCGCATCCGGGTCCCGTGGGGGGTCTGACCCATTTGTGGGTCAGTTTAACCTCGAATAAAGTGTGAACATTACTCAGAAATGCATAATCCGAGTTACAGCACCGATTTGTAAACCACTTTCCGGGTCAGCCTGACCCAGAATAGGTCAGCTCCCCCTTTGAGGGACCCCGGGGGCCCGGGTCAATTCTGACACGGGAGTTTTTTAGAGTGTGAAAAAAAGACCGCGTGCACGGGCTCACAGTGTGAACAAGCACGGCCAGACAGCCACAGGCCTTATTAAAATAAAAAAGTAACCTATCATTCAGGGGGAAAATGAAGATCGCTTTCCTTAAGATCATTTTCGTTATGGTGATGATGGGTGATGGCGGACGGTTCGACGGGAGGAAATAAATACGGTTGACGGTTGCTACGGGGGATTCCGCTAAATCCTGGATGATTGATGACCGGGGAAAATGTAGATGACAATGATACAAGGATGAAGGTGTAGGTTAAAAAAACACGCAGACACATAGCACGTATGATGAGCAGAGACGAAGCACGAGATTGGTTTGTATTGGGGGAAAAGTTTCATTAATTTCAATCTGAGAGAAAGAGAGAGAGAGAGAGAGAGAATGCTCCAGAGAAATATTTCCGTCTGAATTACTGTCCAAGTCGGGAAGATATTCTTTGAACATCCCGCACCATTTCATATTACGATTGTCGAAGTGAAATTAAAAACATTAGTTTTTCCAATGATTGAAAACTGTAGTAAATTTCCAATACACAATGTGTACTTTTCCTCTGAGAGGAAGCTGCCGTTGTAAGGAAAGATGACTTGCTGATGTCAAGAGAGACGCAATTGATTAAAAAAAATTGCTTTAACGAAATTTCGGTTAAGTTTTGAATGTTGTATCATTATAATTGTTCGTTGATGTTTGTCTCACATGCCGCATTGCAATCTTTGTCATTCCCTAAAATACACTTATTGGAAACCTAGAATAGAAATGCTCCTGAAATGATTAAAGATCGGTCCATTTTTCCTGACAGCCTCGTTTTGGTAACACTGCTTTGAACGGCAGAGGATCAAGCAAGATGGCCACCCGACAAAGGTACTGTTAAAGGAATGGCTTTGCGTGGTTGGCATGTATGCTGGTGCTATATTAACAGAGGTGTCAATACGTTATACCGGCTTAATCTATCGTATCTTTGTCAGCAATCTTGTGTGGTTAATAGCAACCCCACAAGTGTCATCACAAGCTGCAATATGTTGTAGGCGCCCGAAGGCAAAACCGCAGCAAATTGCGATTTACACCCATCGAGATATGCGGCGAAAATGGAGATACCGACCGCTTTCTACTGTGGATAGCATTTATTGCTCCCTGCGGCGAAGCAACGTTACGCGTCTCGTCAAAACCGCATGCACATTGCTCGTAAGCTGACACTGGGGCGATATTCAGTGTTGATACCGGGGGAGCTGATGGGTGCTAAATTTTATACAATGAAGAGATTTCATAATCAGACACAAGTATAGAGAATTAGTTCTTCTGAAAATCGGCCCCAACGAAATTAATGAACTTCTCAAAAGAGACTGAGCGCTATTGAACACCCTGTGTGGGTGAAATTTAAGATTCACTTTAAGACATTAGGCCTACACCTCTGATAAAATTCACTGCACGAAACATTTTTTGGAAATTTTAGTTTGTGATATTTATTGTTTCCCGTGCCAGGTTGGGTAATAAGCAAGGCGGTGAGATTGTTCAAAAAGAGATTGTAAACAAAAAATGTCCACGGACAAAATATAAAATGTTAATGTTCCTCAAATTTAACTGATGACTAATTCTATGTCAGGATTTCAGTTGATGCTTGTCCACTTGAACGACCAAAGGGAAGCCTTTCTAAACTCCACGTGTACACTCCAACACATTCCGGGTCAGAAATGGGGGCGGGGGGCTGTAAATGTAGCAACAGAAATGTAACAGTATTGCCATATTTTTGTCATGAGCCATTATATTTCATATGGGACCCCCTCCTGCTGCCGGAAAAGTAATTTTTTGTGTCTGGCTTGAAGAAAGGCGTCAAGCTGTACGTCCTTCTTCCGGGCACACACAACGATATCATTATCCTTTGAGAGAGAGAGAGAGAAAAAAAATGGATGCGGAGCTCCGAGCAATGCGGCCCACGAATCACCCCCCTTCCTGTCCATTTGGAGACGGCAAGAGAGCGGAACAATTCCCAGCTCGGCGGTATATGTTGAGTCGTGCCGCTGGCCACACGAGCTAGCACGCCGTGCGGTGTCACCAGGTCGGTTTTCGACGCGCAGTCATTCCCTCGTGGGAGACCCTTCTGATGTTTTCACCCCCCTTCCGTTTCTTTAAGTGGTGCTGGTGACGTCAGCATGGTGACGTCAGCAGAATGAGGGATTGTCTCTTTAGCTGTTAAATTCACCGGCTCGGCGAGAACTAGACTTCGATCGGGAAAACAAAAAACAAATTGCCGTTTTTTTCTGGGCCGAGTTTCATGGAGCTGCTTAAACCAAAGAATTCTAAGCTCATCATGGCGCCCAGTTAAGCGTGGATACATGGGCCGCAAGTTAAAACTAAAAGAAAAACACTTCTTTCGGATTTGGCGCCATAGGCTACAAAAAGCTTCTTGTGAAACGGTCCGCCATTTAGAAGAACCAAAATGTTTGACTCCACAAAATTACAGACCGTTCACGAAGTAAAAGGAAAACCACAAAGTTTAAAGGGATAGTTTTGTGTGAATCATTATATTCTAGTTTTAAAACATCTTTCCAACCATATTCATCGTGACAATCGCTTCTATAGTTCAAAGCGCCCAATCCGAAAGCAATGTGTCCAAGAATCGTCGAGCAATTTAGCCCAGCTGGTCTCCCATTGCTACGAAACAAAATGTGGTAAAAGAGCTGTTAAAATGGGGGTTGCGGGGGGGGGGGGCTAATATCTTAGTAACAAAGAAGCTATATACAAATACAATGTTCACCATTTAAATGACAACATAAATGTCTACTAAAGTATTTTTTAATTTATCTTAAATATGTTTTGGCATTTCTTTCTTTTTTAAACAATATTTTGAGATGGTTTACTTTCCACCAAAAATGGATGTGGAAACAAAAGCAGTTTTAAACAAATTCAACTGACATCGTAATCACAAAAAATCTTGGTTGTGCATTTTCGGGAGTCAATCCCCCCTGTGTGTTATACAGTGTAGTGCGCATTGTAGGTGAGGCGGCGTTTGAACGCTTCTCATAATTTGCATGTGCAGATTGACTCCCAAAATGGCGTAACCGGCAGACAGTACCTGCGTGCGACGTTGCTGTACGGTATTAACACTGGTGATTCTAGGGTGCACCCCACCAAATTATCTCCCATAGCATATACAGAGCAAAATGCTAAATATTCAAAAGTACACGAAAAATACTTAGAAGTCTCACAGCTTCTAACAGTAAAGGGAAAATTATTTTTTGACTCTCTGCTCAAATTTATATTGGGAGTCCCTGCAGGCCCGTCCAGTTATTCTCCCTCCAAATAAAATAAAAAACCCTACACAGGTGTAATTTTCAAAACATCCGAGCATCAATCTTGACAAATGTCCCTACACCTCTTAGCAAGGTGACCCGATCTGTCGAAATGGGGAATATATCGACCCCTTAATAAAATTGCGTTGTGCATACCGTGTTAACAAGTAACTCACTGGCTTTCCTGCAATACCATTATTTTTTCCGTAGCTTATTCCAGTCCGAAGTTATCGGGAAATGAAGAAAGTCTACTAGACAAGGCCACGTTTTAATTAACTTTGAAGGGAATCAATTGTGTACAAACATGCTCAAGAAAACGTACTTTTTGTGGATTGATTCATCTTTTCAATTAAAGGTAAGAAGACCACGACAAGAAAGATAAAGGTTTATTTAACCTAATACCACCGAAATCGCGGAATCGTTTTTTGAAGTGTTTTTCATGATTTTGACCAACTTTACACGCAAATTACAAGCAATACGTTCTGTCTGACACATTCCTCATTTCGATAGATCAGGTCAGGAGGCCCATTTATTTCAGGGCCTATGTCATCCAAAATACCTCAAGTTGGAAGTCAACAACCCCAAGGTCACAATTGGGCAACATTTTTACACTGAAACACTTTCTGGGGGCTCTCAAATCTGTCTAATACAGAATATTTTGAAAAATTAATGAGCTCGACGCTCTGTTTTCTCCTATTTGGTGGGGTGCACCCTTTACCATCAATGTGCGTAAGCATTTCAATGCATGAGGGCGCTATTCAGGGTTCCAGATCATCACTTCACAATGGGAAGGTTGAACCACGGAGAATTTTGATAAATAACCGTTTTGAACTTTACTCCGGTTCTTTATACGAAATTCTACAGTAACCAATTGAAAACATAAGAACAAAATCAACAACCCCCCCCCCCCAAAAAAGTAGCCAAAGTTTAACAGGAATTTGTATAACCGCTCGCGATTGGGGGTCGTCGTGGTTTACTGGTATCCGGGTGTCGGCTCAAGTGTACGCACCGCGTTTGGGGGCAAAACAAGCAATAAATAATATTTCTGACAAAGAAATAGGTTTCTATTAATATGGGGCGCCTCTTGAAAAAATAATTGTCTTTCTTCCACGTATACTATTGGTCAGATCGAGGCACTACGAGCATTCAAATAACAAAATATCAAGTAATAAACCACAAGAGTATAACTGGCTGTGGCGAACCATGGACGAACAAAGTAATTACAAGAACCTCCAGAACATACGACTTCCGGAACATGTGACTTCCGGAACATGCGACCTCCGGAACATGCGACTTCCGGGTTCACCTGCCGGTGTCGTGGGATTTTGTCGTCCCCTTTATGGTAAATTAACATGTGCCGAAGGAAGTTGATTCAAAAGAGGGCGATACCAGATCAAATTTCTATACAATTCGCCGTATGGGGGACAGAATCTCCTGCCACACTGGTCCCTCAACTAACTGAGCCAAATTCATTTTTGTTGATAGGCCTATCTTTGTTCGGGGCACCAGTCAAAAGTCGTGCAAGCGTATAACTACCGTAAATAAAATAAAAAATAGTCTGGTGCTTGTGACGCGGCTATACTCACGCCATCATGATCTTTAGCAAGGTGGTTACTATGGAAACTTATCCAGGTCAAAGCATATGATCCTCTTTTTTAAAGTAACAAAATGAGAGGCCATTTAAATAACTGAAAACGGAACACTTGATGAATTTGCACAAAACAACAATACCCCCCTCTATGATAAGGGAGCTTGGCTATGGCCATTGGCTGCAACGAACAATTACTTTTCAGCAATCTAGCCACAGCTACTACCGAAGCCATTCATTTGGACATGGCCTTGATACATCACACCAGTGTTAATGGCGAGTAAACGGGGTTTGACTCAACCAGCTACCGTTACAAGCATAATTTTGTTCCACGGGGCTCGCCGTACTAACTCGACTGGTTTTAATGTTCTGATCACTCAACAACAAAAATGGGGTTATCTCTGTAATTGCTCTGAGGGCATCATTTATGTTTTCAGTGGCAATACAAACTCGATTGGCCTCGGGAGGAGTATGTTCAACATAAATCAGTTACAACTTTGGCGCCTCCAACGGTAGCTATAGCTGTCGACGATCTTCGATTACAGGAGAGCACGCGATGTAAGGAAACAAACCCCACAAGAATTAAAACAAACAGATAAAAACAACAACAACAACAACATAATGATGGGGGCAACATCGTAACCGTATACTATCTCTGATCAAAATATCAATGAAAAAATCGTAGAATTAATATTTATATAATAATATATAGTAATATAGCTCGATATAAGATCACAATCTGCACAGTCACTCGTCTAGCGTCCCGGGTGGCTGAGCCAACTTTTAAAGTACAAGTTTCATATCAAGCCAAAGAGATACCATATCTCACAGTCAACCCCTTTAGAAAATATTATTATATATTATTTACGCAGCTTGATTTTGTTCCCCTCCCTCGCGCCTAAATTCCTGGGCTGCACTGATGGTGCAAGTCCGAGAAGGGCGTTCATTTACGAAATCGAAATCGAAAAGAGAGACTGGCTCGCCACCGGCAAGTAGGATTTGAAACTTTGCATGTTGAAGATGCAATCAAGTGAGGTTTGTGGAGACACCAAGGTCTGTCTTGAATTTGAGCTGTGGTGTCGTTGTGGGTTCTGAGAAAAACCCAGTCGTTGAACAACTCCAGTGGTTTAACTAGAGTTGTTCAACCACTGGTTCCTCTCTCGTCACCGGCGACCCTTTCTTTGAAGTGCCAAAAGACGTCCAACAAAACTTGCTCGTGCCGGATCTTAAGATGTCTCCTTCACTTGAGTAATTTTCATATAAACTGAAACAATAATATCTTGAATATTCATAAATAAACAATATAGTGGTAACTGAATGTACATGGTCCCTTTTTAGTGTGTTGTTTCCCTGTCATGTTAAAGAATTGTCTGTCCTATATTGTAGCGAAGGTAGAAAGCAATTTCGTTTCACCCTTTCCTTCATGTATAGGCACACGTTTCAATTTGTAGCCGTATGTATTGCTACATTGATGCTGTTACCAGCTTATATTATAATTGATTGATTGATTGGTTGGCTGATTGATTGATTGATTGGTTGGTTGATGACTATGCATTGCAGTTTAGTGGTAATGCCATAGCCACACGCGTACACTGCTTTCAATTTACTTATTCATTGGCAAAAAGTTTTTTTTTTTTTTTTTTTTTTTTTTAAGGCTTTCATTCGAATGGGCATGGCACAGTGAGTAACAACATGGAGTTGGCTTAGTCTGTTAGCCAAGACTGGAATGTTCAAGTGTGAACAAATAAAGATCAATCGAGAGATAATTTTGTTTTATCTTCACAAATGTGTGTACAATTATGCAGTACGTGGTAGAAAACATGGTGGTTTGTACTAGATCAGGTAACTCCATGGTCAGGTAAACTATACCTATGACTGAAAGATGAACAGACCACAAAAAAACAAATATGCATGCATGTTTATAATGCTTTATTTACTGTCACTTGGCCATTTGAAAACAATGATTATATACCTTGGAAACCGGAAGGTTTCACGTACAAATATAATGTTCATAATAGTGATGAATAAACAGTGATCTACACTCACCGTTGGACAACGAATCATGCTAAAGCTGATATCCCAGCTGTATCCATTACAGTGTTATCTCTCACCGAGTTTATATCCACCACTCAACATGAACACTTTACAACATGAACAATCACTTCAGCGTGTGTGTTACGGATAGCTCATCACACCGTTACTAAGGGTAATAGTTTCCACAAAATTTACTTTAAATTTCTGGGGGTTTTCAAAGTGGGCCACACTGAAAACTGGCGGTGGACTTTGGACTCTAAGAGTAAACTCGATCGGTGTTTGTGTGTACGTGTGTTTTTCACAAATCACCACAGCTATTTCAATATAATAGGCATGGTCGGTCGGTTGGTCGCCTGAGATAATTAAGTGTTTACATTATTTGGGGTTGCCTGGTGTAAAGAGGGGTGGCCAACTGGTAACCGCAGTCGTTCAGGGCTGTTGCTATTTCTGCACGCGGACTATAATAGTCTTGATTGGCGACGTGCGATATCGCAACGCGAATTACTGTCCGCATCCTGAATTACTGGAGAAGAGATATCTGTATCACACGAACATCTGGATCATTTATAGACTTGCCCAGTCCTTCTGAGTCAGACTCCCAAACAGTCAATGTAGCGCCCTCTACCGGTGGCTAATACAAAACAGAGCGTCGCCAATCAAGACTACACGCGGACGTGTGGTAAAATAAAATCCACTGCTAACTCTGATTAATTAGTCTGTTATCAGTATGTTTCATTCTGGGAATTGATTTCGCCCGATCATGGAGGGTAGACCTCCGGGTTGCCGGACCGATCTACAATGATAACCCGATGGCGAAGGTGCGGCGTCAACAATACTTGGTGATCTCAATGTGTTGGGCCAAATAATATTAAAAACATGTTAAGCGTCCGGCCGCTTCCTTTTAGAGGCCGCCTCTTTTCTTTTCTTTTTTTTAACGATCTCTGACGATTTGTTTTGTTTTCATAAGTTAAATCGTATTTTTAAACTTTAGCACAGAAAAAACACAGAAAAAAGCTGGCAACCATCTTGAAAATAGCCCGGCCGGTTGTCTTGAAAAATGTGTCGGGCGGTCATTAAAAAAAATAATAATAATAATAATTGTATAAAGGCCCTCCTCCGTCCTTTTTTTCATAAAGAAAGGACGCTTAATATGTTTTTATTATTTTTTTATTATTAAGCCGTAACACAATTTTGAAAATAGGCCAACAAAGTCATATCAAGAACCCCAAAATCAAATCTGAGTGTAATTTTGCTTTATTCCCCCTGAATACCATTTGAGCAAACTGATAGAAACGTCGAGTTGTTTCAACATCGGTTCCTTTTCCCACCATGCCATACCAAAAGATGTTTTGAGTTGTGGCAAACCTAACTTCGTGATCATTTTTACATTGTAAGGTTTTAATTCTAACTTTTTGAGCCAGTAGAATGTTGTTGGCTTCTAGCCCTTTAAACTAACCTTAGTTTCCACACTTCAAACAGCATGGGTTTGTTTTATCTAAATTTAAATAAATTCTCGCAGAAATTTGTTACAAGGTAAATTTTTCTACACTTTGAGTGGACATCTATTTCAACTTGGTAGCTGGATAGCTTGATAAATTCGCCCGCCAAATTTTCCAGTGCATTTCGTCAGTCACGCTGTTCACAACGGGGGACAACGAATTAGTTATTCGCCCTCTTGTGGTCAGCTAATCTAGTTCGACTTCTTCTAAATCTGTAGGCCTATCTTGTAAGCGTACACTTTATCTTAAAGGAACATTACAGAATTGGTAAGAAAACTACTTGTAAAATGTACTTTTGATCACAGATTTACATAAAATTACACGGTCTAATGATAGTAGAAAACATCCCGTGAAATATTTCTGTCTGAAATGCCATATTTGATGAGAAATTAATAAACTAATTTTCCGATTGGAGTTTATCGCTCAGTGAGCGTTTTATTCATTTGTTGAATCTATATGATTTCATACAAACGTGTAATCGTTTTTCATTATTTTTTCGTGACCCAGATGGCCGATCGATCTCAAACCTCTACAGGTTTGTCAGTTTATGTATATGGTGGCTTACATAAAGTACTTACACTGCCAGCAACTGTTTTGCTAGCAAAAAACCAACTCTGTAATGTTCCTTTAACTCTGACAAAAGGAGTTTCTCATAAATTGTCTCTAAAACAAAAACCATTGTACCGATTGAAATTTGAAACAGATTACCACGTCCAACGTGCACAATAAGTCAATGGCACAATCAATCAAAAAAATAGGCATGCTGTCTAGTTTGAAGATTCAACAGAGGGCGCAATTTTCTACTTCAAACTATGCTTAGAACCAGTGCCACCAATTCAACTACTAATAGTAATACTAATAGTAACTACTAATAATAGTATTAGAAATCAATTATCGTAATGCATACCATATCAATATAAACAGAACATGGTAAAAGTAACATGTAGGTTTTCGAGCCAGAGTTAAGGCAAAAAAGGATCTTGAATCACTGGGATATACCTTAAAGAAGGGCTCCAAGGTCAAGTTCAGTTTTATGATGCAATCATGATATTTCAAAAGAGTCCTCATGAAAGTGGAGGAAATATCTCAAGTCTCTAACCTCACGTTAAAACGGTGTAAAAAAAGGCATTTTGTTTGATACTCTTTCAGAGCGAAACTTGAAACATGATATTATCAGACATTCCAGGGAGAGTTTTTGCGCCAGTTCAATGCCATTTTGATTAGATAATCATCAAAAATCAGGAATGAACCAAAAATCCTCTGTACAAAAAATGTACAGACCATAATTATTTGAAATGTGACGTCGCTAACCCATTCAACAAAACAAAACTGAATTTTACCTTGTAGCCCTTTCTTTGTAAAGCCTTTAGGCCAATCAAAACCAAAACACGTTTAGCGTCCCCGCCCGCTTCCTTTTAAGAGGCTGCCTCCTTTTTTCAGTTTTTTTTTTTAAGAAAAAATTTAAATGATCTCTGACGAAAAATAAATTTCAAAATAAATAAGATTGTATTTTTTAGACTCTAGTACACCGAACAAAACACAGAAAAAAGCTGGCAACAATCTTGCAAAATAGCAATTTTTGAAAAATTGATGAAAAAAGGAACTCCTCGTTCCTTTTTATTTTTTTCTTATTGATCATGAACACATTTTATAATTTTGGGTGCCAGGAAAAGTCTCATATAGACCTGATAGAATTTTACGAAGACTCATAAAACTTCAATGAAACAATGGAACACTGTCAACTGCTTAGCTATAAATCATGATTTATTTCTCCTTTATAAATATATAAATAATCAATCATTTTCTATCCGATCTATTGCAACTGTTTTTCTTCTAAATGTTATACAAAATCTATCCTCAGGTGTTTGCACCTCTATCGTCAAGTAAATTCTCATCTCCTTATCATAATGATTTAACTTTAAGAAAATTAGCACAACACAGGGAAGACATTTTAACAAACTCTCTGAAAACACTGACCAAGTACACTACTGTAGTGAATAAATAAAGAATAATACAAACTAAATATATCTATATCTGTTACTTTAGGAATGTGCTTTTAAAACCTTTTTATCTTGCTCTAAACAGTGATTTATTTTATTCAAAGGAACGCTACAACATTTCCCCCCTATTTTCAAAAAAATTACCAAAAGAAGAATTGAGGAGCTTAAACTACCTCCCCCCTGTCTGGTTACGCCACTGTAATGGTTGCTCTACTATGCAAAGAACTAACTGTGTACAAGTGTGTACTGTGTATCATTCACCACCATATTGCAAGCTAGCATAGTTTGTTTATAATTTAAAACCACAGTGATTGATATCAAATATTTTGATTGTATACTGTGTAGATGCATTCATCACATGATACCATATAGCGGCTAGCCTAGTTCATTTATCGTTCACGACAATGGCTGATATTGAATGGTCAGACAGTAGGAGGGTTGACTGTGTACTGTGTAGATGCACTCACCACACGATATCAAACTGCAGGCTGGCCTAGCTCATTTATCGTTCACGACAGTGGCCGATAGTGAATGGTCAGACAGTGGGAGGGTTAACTGTGTACTGTGTAGATGCATTCACCACATGATATCATCTTGTTGGCTGGTATAGTACACTGTGCATTGTATCATTCAAAACCACGGTGGATGAATTAATGGTAACTAAGTAGGAGGGTTTACTTTTAGTCCTTCCATGCATACCATAGTCAATCACTGTTTCCTAAAGAAACATGGCATTTCCAACTTCGCAAGGAACAAACTTTTCAATATGATTTTATTACAATCATAATCAATGCTGTCCCATCCCTTTTAAATAACTAAATTAAACATTAGTTTGCAAGTGTTAGTTTAAAATAACTAGATTAACTAAATAATTAGATTTTCGAGTTTGCCTACAAAAAGCTGAGTGGAAGCACACAATTTATTTCAGCACACTCCTATCACTCAAATCCATCGATGCTCTGAAGGTCCAACCAGATTTACTGAAAATGTATAAAATTGTTTGTGAATACCGAGCAACCTTGTTCCCAAAGGTGATCGATCTCCCTGTGCAATTTTTTTTCACAGCACACCTTGCTCGCACATAACCCCTGGTATCGGCTAATTAAAATGTGCCAGTATATGGCACATTTTAATTAGGCCTTTGGTCGATCCACTCTATCCACAAGCTCAAGTATGGTAACCCGCGAAAGAGGCATCAAGTAAAGGAGCAACTAGTCCCCTCTCTTTCTATGTGATATGTCTACCTGTATGCAGTTAAGGGCGACTGAAAAACATGATTAATTTGACAAGCGCTCAAAGGAAGTACGTGCGCAAAGCGGTCACTTTTGAGAGCCAATCGGCGTTGTTTGTCAGATTGGGGTATCGATACAGCGCGTACCGAGGCTGAATACCAGGTTAATCAATTCAATGCCATGAGGATGATTTTTGGCACGGTTGATTTGTCATAAACATCGTTTACACCAGCCACAGCACTTGGCATTTACCCTGCTAAATGCACCAGTATGCATGATGTTGGCTGGAGACTGGGATTGCACATGGACCAGGGTTCTGCCCAGGATTTCTTTAGTGGTGGAAAACCGTTTTCCTGGAAACCATCAAGAGATTGATCAGTTACACGGTAGATCATCTGTAAATACACTCAAACCAAAGAAGTACTCAAAATTAATGGCTTCTGATACAATTTTTACTGGTAAATACCCAATTTTACATTTCGTTGAAAACCTTTGAAAGGAAATTGCAAGTGTAATTTTAAAATTTGGAAAATGTGGGGTGGTCGGAAACAGAGAAAATTCTGCCAGTGGTGGTTGGGGGAATCCGGAGTGCCGGGCGGGTTTTCCCGGCACCGACCACTGTGGTCAGAACCTTGATGGACATGTCAAGGGCATGTAGAACCCTGCTAAATGCTGCACAGTGCAATAGAGTATGGAATTTGGAGAGTACAACTGTCACCATTTCTGCACATTTGGCAGGGTAGGGTTTTTAAGTGCACAGAAAAATGACTCATTTGGAAAATTTATTCTCAGATCTCTGGTTGGTTTTCAGAACACGCAAAACTTTATCGTCGTCAAAATTTAAAAACCAAAACAATGTATACAAATATAAAAAATCATCTGAAGTACTGTAAAATCAGGCCTGGAATTTCACGTCCGGGAGGGCAAGGCCCTTTTTATTTTGCAAAGGGCACTTCCATTGAAAAATCTAAAAAACTATGGAAAACGTTTGAAGTGCCACTAAGGCCAAGACCAGGGCAACCAAAGGCCACGGCCCCCGTGTCATTCCAGGCCTGTTAACTTGACCTTCAACACAATAACATTCGTCGTTAAAATTTGTAAAATAAATATTTTTTTAAAATGTTAATATAAATTTTTAAATAAAAAAAGTTAGTAACTGAAATCGGATTATATATTTATCACTAGAATCTTAAATTTATATATAAGGACACTTCCATGGTAACTCACCCTAACTGAACAGAACACAGCAATTTGATTTTCTTAAATGTTTCCTATGAATTTATAATGTTGAAACTATTTTGTAATCTCTAACAAGTCATATTATTACAGGCATGATACTTGACCACAAGAGAAAAAGTAGGACAATTTTTTATTGAGTACAAGGGATGATCTACGTATGTACATATATATTAAAAAAATAATTTTCCTGATTTTCCTGAGGGCAAAAGATAGTTAGAAATCAGACTAAAGTAGAAAGAATACATGTATCATGCCTAAATGAAGACCCCGAAAAACGTCATTATAGAAAACTCAGCTTTTGCAAATAATGTCACAGTAAGGAGAGTCACTGTGGAATTGCATCTTACGGTTATTTGAATAAGGGTTTAAAGGGAAGATTTCAGCTCATATAAACCTCATCCACGTCGCTGATCTTCTCTCCGAACAGCTCCCTCTCAAGATCTCCAAGCTGGATGAGGAACGCTCTGTTCGGCCTCGCCTTGGGTCGCTTACTCCTCAAGAAACTGAGGGCGTCCTTGAGACTCCAGCCACGATACTTCATAAAGAACGCGATAGTGATTGTCGAGCTGCGGCTGATTCCCTCCACGCAGTGAACGAGCACACGGCCGCCGTCGCGTAGTGCATCCGCGATAAAATCCGCCGCAGAGGGTAACCGGTGCTTCATATTAGAGCTGAGTTCATCGGCGTATTTTAGTCGGAGGTACTTGCATTCCCCTTCGAAGGCATTGGAGCACTCCGTGGTAGCGTTCACGACGTGGGTAATGCCCAGGTTCTCAATGACTTTGCGATTGCTGGAGTGCTTCGCGCTACCCTGGTAAAGGGCCCCCTCGATGATCTCCGAGGGATAGGTGCGGATCTCGCGAGCGCGGTCACGCTCACTACGGACCAACAGGTCATTGCACAGAAACGGATATGCCTTGTTGAAGGCACCGTACCCGCCAATGAGTATGGCCGGATCGAGTCCCTGAGTTCTTAGCCTCTCGGCCAAATTTGTTAGCACCAGGTTGGTTTGCTCCACCGTGCTGTGATCGTCGTACAGCACGATATGCGTGAACCGTTTCAGCTTCCCCGAGTCCAGCGAGCAGTCGTAGTCCGTGTCGATAGCGGTGTGCGTCCTCGCCGTCAGAATGTGCGACTCGTCAAAAGACGCGTGCTCACGGGCGTCCAGAATGAGCATGTACTCCGGGGAGTGAATGAACGGCAGGCGAAAGCCGTCGTTCATGAGATTGTACAGCGCGGGGACCGATTCGTACCCATCGTGTTCCTCCTCTGTGGGAGGAGCGTGGGGGACTAGGGTACCCTTTTCTGTCTTACCTATGGGAGGGAGATGTGGGCATGTGGTTACCTGTACTGGGTCCACGGCTTGGACCATGGGTACCTCAAGCTCCGGTAAAGACTGCAGCTTTCTGATAGACGGTAGGCTGTTACTCCTCTTCTAGAAAAAACAAAAGGATGAACAAATACTTCTCAGTTATCGTACTGATGATTTCATTTAAATTTATTAATTCTAGTTGTGAAGCAAAGGTCTCTCAGAAAAGCGAAACTTAAACTACTATACTAGCCAAGAACCCCTTGCAGAGGAGACAAAGAAGGAAGTTTCAGTTTGGGATGTGGGAGGAAAACCCAGGAGAGTTATTCCTGGGAAAACCCACGCAATCAGGTAGGACTGAAAACCCAATCCCCATAGTGCCCATGGCGGGATTCGAACTGGGGTCCCAGAGGTGGAAAGCGAGTAAACATACCTCCAGGCTAACCCCACCGCCCATCTATCTAGGACAAAGGACTTGAAATACCCGCTGGTTCGTTTTTGCATCGGGGGCCACAAGAAAACATATGAGTCTGATTTTTATAAACTTTTTGATATGAAGAAAGAGGGCTCAAATCAAAACTTCATCAGTTGTTATTTTGATAACTCTTGAACTTATGTGGAAATTACACAAAATGTAAAATTTCCAAAATGACCAGCGAAAATTAACAGAACACTCAGTACTCTAACCCTGAGATTACCTCACTTATAACCCTACTCCCAAGCAGGGGTAACTAGTACTACCCCAGGAAATGGCTTTTTCCCGGGAGTTTGCCAGGGTCAGTAAATCAAGTGTGAACTGAAAAGGTCAACCAAACTTTTTCTGCGAATTTTTCTCAGTGTGAATGGGAGGCTTACATGCAAATCAAACTCACCTGACTGTTATTGACGACCACTTCCCTGGGACTCTTCAACGACCCCCTTCTGCTGCTAGCTGATCCCATCACTTACTGGGGGAATTTCCTGCATAAAAAAATAATTAATAAAACAAAACAACTGGTTAGGAAAAGTTTTTGTTGACGAATCTGAGGGACTTTCAGTCACACAACCCCATTACTGGGTAGGAACTTCCTTTTCAGCCGAGTATGGCCACCGGCCATCTGGTATGAGTACTACCATAGTGTCTGAGTACAGGGGTGTCGGAACATACATGTAAATGTTTGTAGGGGTGTTGGAACATCTATAGGGGTTTCGGAACATTATGAATGTCCGAACATACATTACATGGAGGGGGTGTCGGAACATAGGGGTGTTGGAACATCAAGGTGTCCAAACATACATGTAGGGGTCAGCGGGGGGGGGGGGGGGGGGTGAATTGTAGGCTTATACAGTACATTATAGACTTTTGTTTGCCCCCCTAAATTTAAGTTTGCCCCCCCCCCCAGATTAACAGGTCTGGTGCCGCCGCTGGTAGGGGTGTTGGAACATAGGACTGTTGGAACATCAGGATGTCCGAACATACATGGAGGGACAGGTGTCAGAACACATGGGTGTCGGAACATCGAGTTGTCCAAACATGGGTGTCTGAATAGCGGGGTGTCAGAACATAGGGGTGTCAGAATATCGAGGTGTCGGAACATGGGTGTGTAACCATACTATGCACTGGTGTATCTAAACAATGGTGAATGCAGTGTGTGTCCGCACAAACCTCTAAAGTAACATGTAAACTTCAATGCCAAGACTACTTTCTGCTGTAGTACGTCACTAATGCAGCTAACAACAAACAAAGTATTCTCAAAAGAGCACATTTTTGCCCTCGCCAAACCCTCCGGCTGGGCTCGATTTCACAAAGAGCTACATGTAAGATTGATCTTAACTGCAAATCACTCTAGCGTGTCGTGGCCGAGCGGACTCAAGCTCTGGTGTTTCTGTTCAGCAGAGTGTGGGTTCAAGTCCCGGTTGTGACACTTGTGTCCTTAAGCAAAACACTTAGCCTCGAGCCTCACTGAGTGACAGTTATGAGCGCTATATAACAAGCCACCATTATTATTATTATTATTAAATGCTAAGCAAAGTGTGATGTCACAATACAAATCACTATGGTGATATTGACAACTCATCTTAAAAGATGAATCTGAGTGCTTTGTGAAAATCGACCCCAGAGACCACACCAGCCACAAGCAGCTTGCACCAAAATACAGATAGGCCTAGTGTGGCCACAAAATGCCACCAAGATTTGGCCTACTTCCACTCAAGATCAAAGTCAAAGGTCATGTCCTGAATTGACAATTTCTAATATTTCACGTTTCTAAAAATACAAACCTTCTGTTTTCGGTTTGTTTATTTTTTTCAAGCATTCTTACTGGAAAAACCGTGCAAAAAATGAAAATATATCAGCCAAGTCTGGGCGTATGGCAATGACCATTACAGAAATAGGGTTCACGGAAATGTGGACTTACTCAGAGCTGTGCTGCATAATACTGACAGTGTGTACTAACATAACACCAACCATGCACAGTTGAACCATGGTTGCTTAATTAATTAATGTGTCCGCACCAGCCAAGTTGTGAAAACTACTAAAGCTGTTGACTTAACACCAGTACAACAAAAAAAAACACACTATTGCAGGGGTGATTACAGTACAATGTACAGCCACATTCTCAAAACAAACACCCTTTTGTTGTTCAAAAACACCAATTTAGTGCATGACCACCTTTGATGGCCCCTGTTCTGTGGACTTAGAGCTCTGAACGTAAACAGAAACCATTGTAGATCAAGTTGCTTGGATACCAGTGCTTGAGAATCAGATTTGGTGGAAGTGTTTTTATAACCAAAAGGTGGGGATGTAACTTCTTGCTGATTGGTTTTAATGCCTGACAGTTTTTTTTATATAGGGTGGGTGGTGTCAGCGTTTGCCTTTAACTTTTTCAGTGACTTGCTATCAGCAACCGTTAGCTTGTCATTTTACAAGTTTGTCAGCTTTTTCTCTAGTCCATATTTCAAATAGGGATGATTTTCTACACTTAACAAGTCACCCCCGGACCTTGAAGAATTTTTTTCACTAGTCCTCCGATGTTTTAAGTGGCGCTTGGCCAGCATACAGCTAAGGGAGAACAGTGGGTGTCGTTTTAAGGTACACGTTGCCTTGGATCGGGCGAGTTGGTCTATAAATAGCGTTTGTAACCATTTGTTATAAAATGCATTGGTTAGAAAGATGTCTTAAAAGTAGAATACAGTATATAATGATCCACACTAATATGCCTCGAACTTGCATGGTTTTCCTTTTACATCGTGAACTAACACAGTTGCCCATTTTGTGACTCCACAAAATGGCCGTAATTTTGTAAAAAATTTTAAAATAAAAACTAAAGTTAATAAAATACAGAACAGATCAGTAATACAGTTCATTACAACGTTCTTGGCCTGTGTGCTGCAGCGCAAACACTCAATTAGACTCTTTAGTGTCCTCTCTCTGTTGGCCGTCCCAGAAATTAAACAGGCGGCCCTGTAGGGATCTGTAAACCTCCTCTGGTGTAGCTTAAAGTTTCTCCTCAGAAACCAGCCTCACTTGTAACAAAGTCAACATACTTGGACTCAGTCTGCAGGAGTATCATCATAATGTACAGTGCCTGATTGCTCTTCTTTGCTAGAAATCCGGTTCAATCGGATGTGCCACCCTTCAACATCGTTGTATGTCCGAACCGATCTCATGCTACAATACACGCTAAAAACAGCTGGTGGCCAAAGTTTGGTTTCAATCCAATTCGAGCGAACATGCTCCATGATCTGCTCCATCATGCCAGTGGTAGCCCTTTCTGAAAGCACGTCAAACTTGTCGGGTATCTTCTCACTAGGTAGGAATGGTAGGGCAAGGAGCCATCGCAAAATCTTGTAAGTTGCCTCGTCTTCCATATAAGCTCGTCGCAGGCCGACTTCTTGATTCTTACGCCAAACTGCCTGTGTCCAGTGAAAAAAACACATCCGAAGCACTGTACCCCTGGGAATACAATTGGGATTGAGGCCCAGACTGCCGCTTCAAAGTCTATCAAGCACTCCTTAATAATAATAATAATAATACACAGTTCTTATATAGCGCTTTATCACGTCCGATGGGCGTCTCAAAGCGCTCAGTATTTTTCCTGCAAGGTATAATGTGGGGCTAAGTTTTTGAAGTATTAGACCTGTTCCTTTACATAGCACCAAGTAATGGTTTACAAGGTGCTGTGGCGCAATATGCTGCCAATCAAACCATGAACACCGGGGCGAACCCCTTCTCTTAGCGATAAGTGTAACTGGGTTCTTTTACGTGCATTACACAACACACGGGACCTACGGCTTTAAGTCCCATCCGAAGGACGAAGCAATAATGGTTAAGTGTCTTGCTTAAGGACACAAGTGTCACGACCGGGACTCGAACCCACACTCTGCCGATCAGAAACATCAGAGCTTGAGTCCGGTGTTCTTATCCGCTCGGCCACGACACGCCATCCTTGACACTAGCCCCACTGGGAAGGAGAGACTGAACTGCCTTAAACACTGCACTATGTAGTCCTTTTTTTCTTTTTGCTGGCATAAGCACGAAAGCCAATGGAACCTGTTTGGTGTACCCATCTCCTGAGATGTATGCATGGATGGATAACAGATTTGCTTGAGGGGAGCCTCGACGATACTTAAAGGAACGTTACAGAATTGGTAAGAAAAAAACTTGTAAATAACTTGTCACAGATTACATAAAACTTACACGGTCTAATAATGATGATAGTAGAAAACATCCCTTGAAATATTTCTGTCTGAAATGCCACATTTGATGAGAAATGAATAAACTAATTTTCCGATTGGAGTTTATCGCTCAGTGAGCGTTTTATTCATCTGTTGAATCTATATGATTTCATGCAAATGTGTAATATTTTCACTATTTTCTCGTGACCCAGATGGTCGATCGATCTCAAACTTCTACAGGTTTGTCAGTTGATGTAGGCCTATATGGTGGATTACATAAAGTGCTTACACTGCCAGCAACTGTTTTGTTTGCAAAAACCAAATTCTGTAATGTTCCTTTAATGTACCGTTGATGTACCATCCCTTCGCCTGGATGAGACAGCAACTGCAGCTGCTTGTCAGATATGCCTTCAATAAATGGTGCTGTCCGCCTCAAACATAGAGTTGTAGGAACTAGAGGGCGGACTGGCAATACTGCGTACACAAACGCACCAGGACCGCAAGGAGACAGTAGCGCCATTTTGTAAAAGGGCAAAATTGAGTACGAAGTACACGATGTGCGTGTATGGTAAATGCACGCATCACGCGCTCGATGTTCATGTTGTTGTTTTGCTTACAGTAAGGTAGTGGTAGCAGCACTAGAAACATGGCCGCACCACCCGCGACGAGTCACGTAACTTGGCTAGTGCGCCCTCTAGTTCTTAACCTATGGCCTCGAACAACCTTTAGAAAGTTGTCGGGAATAAAGTCTTAGATCTCGCAAGTCAAAGTCCAAGTCTTGGGGATCCCTTGGAGGCATATTCTGGCGAACACGATTAGCAGCTCTCGCTAGGTTGTCTGGATTCGGCAGAGATGACCATGGCTGTGTCCCGACATTCTCACGAAGTTTGACGTCAAATTTCATGGTCTGTGACCGAGTTTACCCTATGTTGCAAAATTTGGCTTAGAAATTCCGCAGTTGCTGTACATGTAAGTTGCATGGAATCTTATATGCTCTGACTACTGTATAAATGCAGCTTAACATGATGCCATGGTTACGGTACTGTTATCAACTGTCCGTTTGTAAACAAGTTTTGTTTACTTTAATATACTATTACTACGGCTACGCCTAAAAAAATTAAATGAACAATTTCAAATGGTCCACGTTCCCGTCCTAAGGCCTAGTCAAATATCATGTCAAAAGGAACTTATCATGGGATCCATGATCTTTTGACTAAATTAAATGTAAATCACCAATCAGATCTTCAAAGCCACAGGGACAACGGGCAAATGACACTTGTCAAAGGACGAGCTTAGCGTTCGCAACTGTATGATGCTACCCTCTTTTCACGTGACATTCCACAATTGCACATTGACTTGTAAATCAAAATATTTTAAAGAAAGGATCGAAACATCCCTCATTTTTATTGTGTAACTGTATTAGGACATACTCACATATAGGCCTACGTTACTTTACACTTGACCTTTCCAGCGAACAGGTAGTGATTGCTTGGTGCCGAGTTGGTAAAGTTAGTAAAAAAAAAAGGCTGGTGCCGACATTCTTGCAATCTTGGTGCCGCGTGGGAGCCGAGTTTGCAAGGTGCTAAAATTCTACATGTATTGATTGTAGTTTGCGAGGTGCCGAAGTGTCCGGTACGTATTCGTAATCGTACTCTGTAGACGTACGGACAGAACAGGTATTTTAAAAACAGGGTCTCCTCACGTCACCTCTTGCTATTCTAATAAGCATTATAATTATGGATATCATTGTTTGCATGTGATGCTCAAAACCATGTTTTAATAAATTATGGGAACTTGTTTACGATACGTTGACTTGGTTACGTTTAAAAATGG